>CAJNDT010001147.1:965973-970973 GCA_905221615.1 Symbiodinium sp. CCMP2592
TGGTTCACTAATCTTTGCCTCCGTGCACCTTTGCATAATTAGCTGCCTAGCTGCAGTCAGTGGTTGATGAGAAAATACTAATATTTCAATTTCTTCTCATCTGTTTAACAGAAGTTGCTCGCTTCTATCTTAGTCAGTTAGTTAGTTACGTAGTTTTAGTGGGTTAAACACCGAGGAGTAGTAGTTCATAGTGACTTACTTCAGCTGCCAGACCTGTAGGTGGGTGGTGGAGTGTGCACTTGTTCTTTACTATTATTATTGCTGCCGTCCATGTATTGTTCCTACAATTACATTCTCCAACTAATGGAAAACAATAGATAGATAGGTATGCAACTCGTGGAGTGCAGCCATTCACTGCTGCTAAAAACATACTGATACTGCTACTACATACAATAAGCGCAACAATTTACTCAAGTATGCAGCGATGTCCCTAAACCTTAAACCCTGGAAAACAACATAAGCCCTAAACCCTACAGTAGATGCTGGTAGAACAATCAATGAGAGAGGGTCTAGGGTTTAGGGGTTTAAGCTGGACATGCTACATTCCGTTATGACAGTACATTAATGTGTATCATTATGAGTGCTGCTAGGCAGCAGCAGCAGCAGCAGCAGCAGCAGCAGCAGCACTGGCAGCATCGGCAGCAGCAGTACTAGTAGTAATGGTAGTAGTAGTAGTAGTAGTAGTAGTAGTAGTACTACTAGTAGTACTAGTAGTAGTAGTAGCAGTAGTAGTAGTAGTAGTAGTTAGTAGTAGCCCTCCTTCTAGTAGCAGCAGTGCTAGAAGGAAGTAAGTCGGAGTAGCAGCATAGTAGTTCTAGTACTTGTAGTTGTACTCGTCGTCGTCGTCGTCGTAGCAGCACAAGTACAGTTAGGACTCGTGGCAAGAGTAAGTAGAAGTGGCACTGTCAATAAGTACCAGTAGGAGTAGCAGTAGTAGTAGTAGTAGTAGTAGTAGTAGTAGTAGTATACCGCTAGAAATAGTGGGACTACAGGAGCAGTACTATTATTCATTCATCATCGCCTAGTGGCAAAGTACCACTCTTCGCAATAGGAGAAAGTGGTAGTAACTGCGGTGAGGTCAGTCAGTTCTAAATGGAGGAGGAGAAGTGCCAGCAATAGTAGTAGTATTACTAGTACTACAGCATTACAAGTCCTAGTAGTAGCAGCGGCACTATCACTAACTAGCAGTAGCCGTAGCACTAGAAAGTAGTCGTAGTACTAGTAGTAGAAGAAGTAGTAGTAGTCCTCGTCGTAGGACTAGTGGTAGTAGTACTAGGACTAGTAGTAGTAGTAGTAGTAGTAGTAGTAATAGTAGTAGTAGTAGTAGTATCAGTACTACTACTACTACTACTACTACTACTACTACTACTACTACTACTACTACTACTACTATTCCTACTACTTCTATTACGACTACTACTACTTCTAGTACTGCTACTGCTACTACTGCTACTACTACTACTACTAGTGCTGCTACTACTACTGCTACTACTACTACTAGTACTACTACTACTACTACTACTACTACTACTACCACGACTACACTACTATTGCTTCTTGCACAACTACTTTTGGTATTATTCGCTACTACTGCTGCTACTACAAATACTACTAGTAGTAGTACTAGTCCTGTTACTACCACTACTACTACCACCACTACTACTACTACTGCTTCTACTACAACGACTACTACTCCTACAGCCAGTAGCCACAAGCTGGAATGCTAGCACGTACTACTAGTAAAACAACGAAGAATAGGAGTACTGTCAGTACTAGTGCTACTACTACTACTACTACTACTACTATCACTACTGCTACCACGACCACTACAACCACTATACTACTGCCGCGGCTGCTTGCTGCGTGTACTACTACGACTACGACTACTACTACTACTAGTACTACTACTACAACTACAACTACAACTCCTACTACTACTGCTACCAGTACGACCATTGTTTCTTCTACTGCTGCAGGACTATTCTGAGGAGAGCTGCTAGCAGTACAGTTCCCAATAGGACGACTGACTGCTACTGTAATATTATCATTATTACTCAATTACTCCTCCATGCAGCTGCTGCTTTCTGATGCTGCTGCCATTACTACTACTACTACTACTACTACTTTTTAAATTCTTTTTACTACTACTACTACTACTACTACTACTACTACTACTACTACTACTACTACTACTACTTCTACTACTACTACTACTACTACTACTACTTTACAACTCCTGCTACTGCTACTGGTACTACTACTACTACTACTACTAGTACTACTACTACTACTACTACTACTACTACTACTACTACTACTACTACTACTACTATTACTACTACTACGACTAATAGCACAACAACTACTATTGCATGCAGTGCCGATCTTCAACAATGCAGCTGCTGCCTGCGCTTTAGCCATCACCAAGACAGCAGCACCAACCACATGACATGGAAAACCACGATCTGAGACGAGACACCGACGATTTGAAGACGCAAGACCAAGCGTTATTAGTCTGTTACTGATGCAGAGAGACGAAAACTTGACAAACAACTGCCAACATGACGCGTCGCCTCAATCAGCAAGAGATAAAATCAACGCATGCAGCGGTAATGAAAACTTGCCATGCATGAGTATCTTCCACCGGGCGCAAGAAGCTCCATTAACTTCTACTACTGGGTATTTAGCGTTTGGCATCTCGGATGGCGCATGCAATGCTTGCTTCGTAACTTGATTCTGCAAGAGGCTTCGACTCACACCGAAGTAAGAGGGCATGCACCCCGCCTAGTACATGCTGCTAGATTGTGAGTGACTGAATCGGCAACAATGCTCGCTCGGGATGGACTTGAAAGGCTTGCCGTTTCGGTTAGGGGTTGCCCTGAGCAAGATACCGTTTGACGGGCAGCTAGAAGACCCAAGCAAAGAACAGCCGCAGTTGGCCAGAGAATTCCCAGTGTGTGGCAACGCATCCTATCGCAGGCCAAGGCCAGAGGCGGCAAAAGCATGGCGCTCAGAAGCGATAAGACAATCTGTCGAATTTCAGTGGTGTTCCACGGTCAGTGACTACAATTATCAATCACCAGTTTGCCTTGCTTACGCGGTCGCATTCTGTGCTCGTAAATTTTGTGGTGTAACATATCTTGACTTCTGATGTCAGACTTGCATGCCTGACTCGAGGCCAAGACCTTCACTTTCCGCCTTGGCGCAAACCCGCTTGCCGCAGGCTCCGTGCCTGTCGATGATGTTAAGTTACGTGTCAGGGGACTGCACGACCACGATTTCCAAGCAAGACTTCGTTAAGTCCTACTCCCACTTCCGCTTCAATTCCTGCTCCCGATGCTTTTTCTCGCAACCGATTGCCATCACTGCTGCTAGTCCCGCAAGAACCATCCTGAGCAGTCCGATTCCGTCTTTCCTGCTTTCATTGCTTAAATGATGTTAGTCATCGAATTCGTCTAGGACAGCAGCTCTCGTTTAAAGTCGTTGGACGAATTGAATCGGGCAGGTTGTGCTTCCAGCACGCGAAGGCGGCCGTGCTGGTGCATGATTTCTTCGGCTTTCGATGAAATAAAGTAAGTAAGTAACACGACAGAGTGACAACTTGAGTGAGGTTTGACTCTTGCCGCCGGTCATGCCCTCTACTCAAGCCGAGTCAGTCACGGAGTCAGACTCACGCAGCCCGAATGAGCTTGATCGTGTTCTTTTGTTCAGTCTAGCTAGTTTGGGGTCCGCGCACAGCCACGATCATTGATTCAATATTGATGGATAAACCTTGTCAAAGTACTGAGGGAAACTAGCCCATGTGCTGTCCTCGCGCTCTTAAAGTTGCTGTCGCTCCTGCCTTGCTGCTCAGACTGCAATGTCGCATTCGTCCGTCGGTATGAAGCGGAAAGCGCACATTGACCCAGAGACTTGGCAAGAGATGCAAGAGCAAGACGTCGAAGATCAGGAGCAAGAGCTGCTAGAGTGGCGAGTCTTAGCAGCCGATTTGATGGCTGAGAAAAGGGAACTCCTGGACATTCTCGCCGAATCCCAAGCTGTGGTTCAGGACCTCTTGCGCAAGACTGCGGCTTATGCTGATCTCGTACACAACCTGAAGCAAGACTTGCAAGAGGTGCAAGATGTGCTTGCAGGGATGCCAGCTTTCCAGGACAAGCAAGATGCACAGGATCAGAGAGATCAGGGAGCAGGAGTCTCCAGCCTCAGTGCTCTTGTGCAGGACAAGCAAGAGGCAGAGGATCAGCAGGCAAAAGTCTCCGGGGTGAGTCCTGCTTTCCAGGAGAAGCAAGAGGCAGAGGATCAGCAAGCACGAGTCTCACGCGTGAGTGCTGCCCTGCTAGCGAATCACACCCCTTCAATTTTGGATGACCAGCAAGATGCACAATGCCTCATCAGCTGGAGCCTAGGGTACGAAGGGTTCCCGGAAACGGCAAGATCCTGAGCTAGCAGTTAACTTAAGATGGTTGGTTGAAAAGTAACATCATCCTTGCCGTGGAAAACCCACCCTGTAAGAGCGTTCGATGCCGGCAAGACAACAGCGAAGGTGTCAATTATCCTATGTCAATCCCCCAAGCCACCATGCCCCGAATGCCTGTGATGTTCACGAGGTAGCAGCATGATTCCAATTAGACATTAATGACAACTCTTCCCCTATCTTCGATTCATTCATCCCCACCCCTGCTTCTAGTCGCACACATGGTGTTGTTGTTCACTCAGTTGTGCTGCGAGCAATTAAGATAGATGACTTAACTATTACTGCTGCTACTCCTGCCAGGACTACTACTACTACTACTACTACTACTACTACTACTACTACTACTACTACTACTACTACTACTTCTAGTACTACTAGACTACTAGTACTACTACTTCTACTACTAGTTATACTATTACTACTTCTACTACTAGTACTACCACACTGCTACTACTCCTACTACTCCTAGTACTCCTACTACTACTACTACTACTACGACTACTACTACCACTACTACTACTTCTAC
>CAJNDT010001147.1:975973-1000973 GCA_905221615.1 Symbiodinium sp. CCMP2592
TGGCAGCCACGTAGGACCCGCCATGGACCGCGGAGCACGGGCGCTTGCCATGTCCTTGCTGCCAGACCTGGTCCAGTCTTTGCAAAACAGTCTCCCGCAACACGAGGACTGCTTGCTGCGAGTTTTTACTTTGAGTCGCTTATAGACCGCACGTTGGCCAGAGGACCGCAAGATGTTTGTGGAGGGACCGCTGGACCTGATCCTCGCCTGGCTCCGACTGCTCTTGAAGGTACTCACACAAGACCGCCAGAAAATTCGGCAAGATATCTCTGTTCTGACCAGTCTGCTGTGGTCGCTGGCGCACAACGTGCTCTTCGAACCCGCCGGTTCAGCGCCGGTGCTGCAAGAAACGCCAGATCATCTTTTTGTGCAGGGTTATCCTTTCCACAGTGTTCTGGAGAACATCGAGCAGTGCGCAAGAGAGAGACATGACATGTGGCGAATGACGCAGCAAGTGTCGGAAGGCCTCCTCCAGGCTGGGTGGGCTGTTAGCAAAACACCCTAATCCTTGAATCCGTAGTGGTTTTCCGCAGTGTTACAGGTTGCAAGACACAAGGCGATATTGGAACCCGGCAAGAGCTTGGAGCAGCTGTGGCGAACCGTGGAGTCAGCCAGCCAGGACGTTCTCGCAGTTTTGCGCTTGAAACACATGATTGATAGTTCTTGGGAGCTGCTGTTTTGATTCGGCAAGATCGCTGGCTGCCAGCAGCTGCAATAGAGCCTGTTGGATGCCAGCAAGAGTACAGAAAAGATCCTGCCAGAATCAGCATCTCAACAGTAAGAGCTACGACAATGGAGGAAAAGGATGCGCCCATCTTCTCAGTTGCTACATTGCGTGCATCTCTGAGTCAGTCATGTCATTAACCAACTACCTCATGACTCAGGCTTCTTCACTTCACTGAAAGGCCGGAAACCCAACTCCGCATTCACTGTCCCCCTCCAGTGAGCAGAGACTTACTTTGGCTGTGTGCTGTTTGCATGCTGCAAGAGTCAGAAGAGATAACACGGCCATGGTGAAGTCCGGCCCAGAAATTGTCCTCGCCAGACCTGTTACACAGCTACGTTTGCCCAGGCAGAGCTTGCAGCGTGTGGCAGAGCCGTCGAAGGTGCGTCGGAGCAGCGGCTTTTCAATGTCTGGTAAGTCTGCACGACAACACTCCTACAAGGAGAAGTGCTATCATTACTAACTACTAGTGTTGCCAGTGAGTAGTAATACTAGTACAAGTAGGAGCACTTGTGCACTGCTACTCGTGCTCGTACTAGTACTGGTACGGTACTACTGATGACTACTTAACTAGGACCTTAGGTGCTCGTCAAGTGGTAGTACTAGTACCAGTACTGGTACCAGTACTGCTACTAATACCCGTGGTAGTAGCAGTAGTAGTCATAGTAGTAGTAGTAGTAGTAGTAGTAGTAGTAGTAGTAGTAGTAGTAGTGGTAGTGGTGGTAGTAGTAGTAGTAGTAGTAGTAGTAGTAGTACTAGTAGTAGTAGTAGTAGTAGTAGTAGTAGTAGTAGTAGTAGTAGTAGTAGTAGTAGTAGTAGTAGTAGTAGTAGTAGTAGTAGTAGTAGTAGTAGTAGTAGTAGTAGTAGTAGTAGTAGTAGTAGTCGTCAGTAGTAGTAGTAGTAGTAGTAGTAGTAGTCGTCGTAGTAGTAGCAGTAGTAGTAGTAGTAGTAGTGGAGGTGGTGGTGGTGGTAGTAGTAGTAGTAGTCGTAGTAGTAGTAGTAGTAGTAGTAGTAGTAGTAGTAGTAGTAGGTAGTAGGCTAGTATTAGTACTAGTAGCAGTAGTAGCAGTAGTAGAGTAGTAGTAGTAGTAGTAGTAGTAGTAGTAGTAGTAGTAGTAGTAGTAGTAGTAGTAGTAGTAGTAGTGGTACTAGTAGTAGAACTGAGCAATAACAATCGTAGTAGTAGTCACGTATACTACTACTACCACTACTACTACTACTACTACTACTACTACTACTACTACTACTACTACTACTACTACTACTGGTACTACTACTACTACTACTACTACTACTACTACTACTACTACTACTACTACTACTACTACTACTACTACTACTACTACTACTACGACTACTGCTCACTACTACTACTACTACTACTACTACTACTACTACTACTACTACACTACTACTACTACCACTACCACTACTACCACTACTACTGCTACTACTACTACTACTACTACCACCACTACCACTACTGCCACTACTACTGCTACTACTACTACTACTACGACTACTACTATTACTACTACTACTACTACTACTACTACTACTACTACTACTACTACTACTACTACTACTACTACTACTACTACTACTACTACTAGTACTACTACTACTACTACTACTACTACTACTACTACTACTACTACTACTACTACTACTACTACTACTACTACTACTACTACTACTACTACTACTACTACTACTACTACTACTACTACTACTACTACTACTACTACTACTACTACTACTACTACTACTACCAGTACTGCTACCACTACTACTACTACTACTACTACTACTACTACTACTACTACTACTACTACTACTACTACTACTACTACTACTACTACTACTACTACTACTACTAACTGCTACAATGATTACTGTACTACTATTTCTACCTGATTTATTCTTACTACACTGCTATTTGCAATTACGACAATTACGCTCTGAACCTTACTATGCAGGCGTCTCCTGCCTGAGCACCTTAGCTTGTATAGCAGACTTGTTTCAATGACATCTCTTCGTGTCAGGTTTGCTGCTTTGCCGACATTTCGACCGAAGACAGCATTGCGGCTGTTTCAGGACCGTGTATACCAGAGAAGTGCAGTTCATGTTGCAGATAAAGTTGTGCATCCAAGAACGATCTGCAGTGTCCCGCTGCAGCACTTCTTTCCAGTGAGGGGCGCCTAGGGATGTTCCACGCCGTCTTTTTATGTCTCGTGCAGTCTTCGCAGTTTCGATTATCAGGTAGTTCTTCACATGATTACCCTTGACTCAGTCAGTCAGCCTGTGGCAGAACCGCAACGCCACAACTTTGGAATCACAACTGCGTTGACAACGGTCAGCAAGATCACGCTGTCGTCTGCCATGGAAAGAGGCCAGCGGCCCCCGGACGCGAGATTCGATGCCGACTCTTGCCTGAGCGTGAAGCATGACGCGGAGACCTTCCGTGTCCTCAGGCACGCCGGACGGGCAAGAGTCAGCAACACGTTAACTGGCGAAAGCCACTTCTTCGATGAGCCAGAGAACACCCAGGCAATCGTACGTGTGAGCCGCCAGACCGGCTGGGCGTACCTTCGCATTGGCGAGACCACAGAGTGGCTTAACAAGGTCTTTTCCTGGTCCGTCTGGCGAGACGCGGCCTCGCAAGAGCTCTTTGCCAAGATGTCGACTGTGGACGGGGTCAGACTGAAGTGGCTGACTGCTTTTCAGGAGGATCGTCTCCTCCTCTACCCGCCAGATGACCACGAGGCCAAGGTCAGAGCAAAGACGTTAAGATGCAGTTAAACAGTTAGGGTGATGAATCGATCGGCCTTGGCTTGCAGTTCCTGGTGAATAAATAATGTGCCCTGACAGGTCTTCCGGGGCGTCCACGAACAAGAGCAGCCGCTGTTTGTGCTACAGTTTGCCTTGCCGCTGGACGGGTATCATTTCTGGTGGCGTTTACAGAACTTCCAGAAAGGCAAGAATCCTCACAACTTCCTTGGGACGTGCAAGAAGAGTTGGTCCGAGATGGCTTCTGCCATTCTGGGAAGCCAGAAGCATTTCCTGTGGCCGGACAGATCCCGGCAAGATCGCCACGGCATGCCGGGAGAGATGGCAGCACATGAAGTCTGCGGAAGCACAGTTCTGGTGCTCCTTGTCACTCTGTCCGGTGCGGTTTCTGGCAAGGATGCGACCACGCGCAAGGCCTGCGGTGACTGGCTGAGCAAAGTCATGAACGCTGTTGCAACAGAAGTGAGGCTGACTTTGCAACCTCCTTCCGACCACGAACCTGTGGAGGTCACCGTAGTCCAGGGTCGAGTTCACTTCGAAGAGCTGGCAAAAGCATGCAAGAGGTCAAACATCAGCGTCAAGGGACTGCGCCTGAGTAAAGAGCATGATCTTCTGCAGTTTCTGAGAGACATACGATTGAAAGAAAAAATGCGATGGCTTTTGTGCCAGATTCTGGAGCAACTTGCTGCTGCAATGGAGCAACAGATGTTTTTCGTGGATTGGCAGGACGGCACGCCAGATATGGCGCAGCAAGGTCACCGTCGAGATCCGGTACAGCGTGTGAGAAACGTCGTGGAAGCGCGCCAGAAAGCATGGAATGCCAGAGACAAAAAAAAACGCAAGCGGCAAGATGAAGCTCAAGAGAGTGAACGCAAGAAAATCAAGCTCACAAGGCAGCAAAAAGCAGCTCTCAAGGCAAGAAGTATTGTGGCAAGAAGCTTGCTGACGAGAAAGGACAAGGACCTGGAGAGAGCCTCCTATTACAAGACTCTGTTGGCGGCAACCTGGGGCGCAAGACACCTGAACGTGTGCTTCGACTCCTCCCGCGTCGGTGGTCGCAAGATCACGTCCTACGCCTGCATGAACTTGGCAAGTGGCGAGTGTGGCTGGGCACCACCGCAGGCCAATCAGAGCCAGAAATTCATTAATATTAATTAAAGAGTTAATAAATAATGTTAAAAGGCTCATTAAACTAATGGAGTCGCTTCTGTCTTCCCTCAGGTGCACCAGGACTCCGGCCACCAGATTCCTGGCCAGAGAGACGACTCGCTAGAAACTGCGGGTATTGGGCCCATCGATGTCAGGTCGATCCTTCGAGCCTTGGGCTGTCAATGGAAGACATTCAAGCTGAGTTGGCGTTCTTTTGCAAACCAACGTAAGAGGCTGGATACACGTCCGCCAAAGACTACGTCTAAGTAGATCTAAGCGGTCAGTTTAGTTTGGCATGCTTGCTCTCGACCATTTGCTTAAGAAGCTGAGGGCAAGATCGCAAACGAGACTTGGAAGATGCTGAAGCCGAGACTCTGTCCAGCCGCAAGAAGCCCGCCTGCAGACTAAGCACGTACGACCAAGTGCTGGCTTTGGATCACATCGTCAAGCTCACCAACAACGCCAGAGGACTCGTGGCTTTTGCGCCAGAAAATGAGGAGGAAGAGAAAATGCAAGACGCTGAACCGTTGGGCAAGACACCAGTCTTGGTGTGCTGTACAGACCACGGCACTGATGCTCAAGCTTGCAAGATGTTCCTCATGTTCCACGCAAGACTCCGCAGCATCTTCATCTACGACCCCAGGCACAAGCTACAGCGTGTCCTGCAGAATGCGCAGACCTATGGAAACTACAGCGCAAGATGGGCCAATGCGCTCATAAGCTGGACACGAGGTCCCTGGGGTGGCATGAAGTGGAAGCGCATCGTCGCAGAAGAAGTTACGAGTTTTCTGGAGACGCTGAAGAAGAAACAAAGACAGCAAGAGACCTCTGCAGAATGGGAGATCATGAAGTTCTTTCTTCCACACGTGGCCATGGAAATTGGTGTCGCCGAGCACGATCTCAGTGTGCCAGACATCATCCGCCTCTTGCAAGGCAGCAGCATCGGCAAGAAGCACATCGGCAGTGGAAATGCATCTCGTTGGGATGAGTTTCATTCAGCCTGGCACAACATCAGGCAAGAAGCAGGCCTTTTGGGCATCATTCTGGTCAGTTTCGGGTTGAAGAACGGCTGGCTGCGCCAGAATGGTGGGCAACTGGAAATGTTGTCGAGCATGCAAGATGCCATCGCCAGCGGTGCGGAGACCCTGGCGGAGAGCAAGAAGCAGCAGGCTGCAGCTTTGTCGAAGTTCAAAAACAAGCTGCAGGCCATAATGCACCTAGTGTGCGACCCAGAGGTCCTGGGAAACGTGAATGCTTGGTACTGCGTCTCTGTTCCGGTATCCCGCGAACTCAACAGGATTCGCCAGAGCGTAAGAGGACGAGAGGGCTCGTGGAGGTACTTGGCAGAGCAGGCACAAGGGCGATGGCGAACTGTCGTGACTCTGGCTGAATTACTAATATAATTTTAGCGATGTTCATCCACAGAAAAAATGTACGACTTTAGTCTGTCTGCCAAGTACCATGAGTCGAATTATGAGGTGCAAGAGATCGCCAACGAGGCACTTTTGCCAGAGAACCACCGCAGCATGGGCATCATTGACGCGTTGGCGGCTGGCAACTCCTTGTACTACTTCTCGCTGAAGCCAGACGACGCAGAACTGACTTGGCAAGACTTCCTCTACGAGCGGCTCTTCCGCTATGCGATCGCAATGATGAGATTCCACTGTCTCTTCGAGTCGCTTGTCGAACATGTGCAGCATTGATTGATTCTGGGCTAACCTTGATTGTGCGACCTGAAGATTTGGAAGCATGACCAGGCCATGTGTCGACAATGGTCACTGGAGAACAAGTAAATTTGGACACCAATCGTTGACGGACTTAGCTCAAGTTCCTCGAATGCTGCAGACTTCAGTCAGTCAGAGTCAGACTCACACTACTACTACAAATTTGGATATGATCCCATTAAATTAAAATTATTATGATGACTGAATGAAATAAACCGACCCCAGTCCCAGCTCCGGTAACCCTAACTTAACTATGCGCCCAGGCTTTCACATGGCTGCTTCCCGCTGGTTTTGGCAAGAGGCTGCGAGAGCGTCGAGGCGGCGGACAAGGTCCTGCAAGAGCTGAAAGTTTTTGCCGCAGCTGATGCGAAGGTGACCGAATTGATAAGAGAAAACCCTTGGTGCAAACTTGCAGCTACCAGATCTGCGATGCGCCTCCGATGGGTCTCTGACCTGGCAAGATTTGCGGCAAGAAACGATTGGAAAGCCACGCCAGAGCTGGTCCAGTATCTCAGAGATTGCTTCGGGTCCATGATCTTCACCTACAACGAGGAGGGCTTTGGCAAGATGAGGGAAGCCGAATCAGCAGAAGGCAAGATGCACGATTTCGCCCCGGCAGACTCCTGGTCGCAAGTTTGCACGTCGAAGGTGTTGCATTCTTTCGGTTACCCCGAGATCGAGACGAACGGGCAAACTGTGGCCGCGCAAGAGCCCATCCCCAAAGCAGTGCACCACACGCGCAAGATGGATGGGCACCCGAAGCTGCAAGAGGTCATGGGGAAAGCTTCTTGGCCAAACTTGAGCAGCATGGGTTACCACGCGACCTTCTTGGAGCAAATCCTCATGGTCAACACGCCCCCCGCCAGAATGAACACCTTGATGTCCTCCTGGAGAAGCGCCTTCATCACTGCTGGCCTGGTCGTCCGCAAGAAGACCGACACAGCGAAGGTTTGGCTCAGTCTCGGGCCCTGGCCGCAAAACACGGCTGTGGGATTACTGAGAATGGAAAGGTGCGAGCAAGAGTCCTTCGTCTTCTTGAA
Organism: Symbiodinium sp. CCMP2592; assembly: GCA_905221615.1. NCBI lineage: Eukaryota > Dinophyceae > Suessiales > Symbiodiniaceae > Symbiodinium > Symbiodinium sp. CCMP2592. The sequence continues at coordinate 983,401 of CAJNDT010001147.1, forward strand.
GCTGCAAGACCCGGTGGTGCTGCATTTCGAGGCAGTCATCAACTTCTCCGACTGGGTTGTGCTAGATGCAGTTCCAGCTGCCCCGCTTACTGTCGCGGTGACAAGAAGACACAAGGCGCCAAAAAAAAACCAAAGGCAGGAGAACTTTGTCGTACCACCCTTGCCTGGCTTGCTGTGGGAAAGAAGCAAGACATCGGTCTCATTGCTGCAGTTTTCCGCAAGAGAAGGATTCTTCAACGTCCCGGAGTCCATGCTGAAGCGCCTCCTCAAGGAACTTCTGCTGGCACAGCTTCAGTTCACAAATTTGACTCCTTGAAGTCTTGAATTTCAGAGCGCTTCATTCTGTGAAATAGTTCTGTCAATGCAGCAACAGTGACGTTGACAGAACTGATATCGGTGTCATTGATCCTTCATGTCACAGGACGAGCACGGCGTCGTTGAAGAGGCTGATGACTTTGCAGGGCTTCTGCAAGAATCCATCCGACAAACTTTGGCCACCACGGAGGAGCTCGTGGCACAAGCCTTGGAGAGATCCATGTTCTGGCGGTGCCAGAATAATGCAGACTCTTTGGGGAACCTTTTGGGTAGCCTGGCCAAGCAAGGTTGACACTGAACCCAAAACCCCTTAACTTGTTAGATTAGATTCCACTTCCTCGTTCAGTTGTTGTCATTGTCTTTTGCTGCCTTCGTCAGTTATTGCTTGATTCATCAGAAATAAATCAAATTACAATTTAGATCTGAGGTGAAGAGGATCGCAAGTATGGCGATGGCGAAGAGGCGCAAGAGCTTGCAGAAGAAGCTGCGGAGAAAGATGAGGAGAACGCACCGGTGCTCAAACAGATCGCCAAAAGCATCAGGCGAATTCGCAAGAAAGCGGCAAAAGCCGAGCAGCCCTACGGCAAGAGGAAGCCCATCACCTTCCGTTCTTCTGACACCTGGGACGCAAGAAAGATGCAGCAGTTTCTGCCAGAGAACTACAAGTGCTATAAGGACATGTTCAACAAGTGTTTCCGAGTCTCTTGCCGCCGATCTCGCTGGTCGCAAAGCAGGAGCTGGGGAGGCAAGGGAGACGCTCACGCCGTCAGATTCCTTCTCGAGTCGGTTTGGGCCAGACACGGGAATTTGCATCCCGGTGTTCAGTGTCCTTTCGACTTCGATGCCATTCACGACTAAAGTCGAAGCTGCAAAATCCGCGCCGCTGGCAAGAAGAATCGTCGCCGTCAGTGCTTGCTCGTCGATGATTGAATGCGAGGACCAAAAAAGTGCGGTGTCGATATTATTAGATGAGGTGCTGGGCAGATACAGACTTTCAAAGAAGCAGCAATCAATGTCCGCAGGCCCAGAGCAGTGGTGTTAGCGAGCCGCATTAAAATAGAACCGCCCGTTTTTGCTAGGACTTTGCTGCGGCCGTTTTCTTTGGCACGCCTGGAGCTCAGTGGGGCTAGACTGCCAAAGCTGGGGAAGTCATTTTGGGTCTTTGTCTTCAGAACAGAACTTTACTGCCACGGGGTCATGAATTTGATGCTTTGTGAAGTGCCTTCTTTCGGAGGGTGACAGGCAAGTGAAAAGAGGATGTAAGAACAAACAAGCCACTTGCCGTTGTGGCGGCAAGCACTTGGCCGCAGCAGTGCCGACATTGATTGCTCATATCCACCGTTGCCGACGCTCGCTCAGGTCCAGTCCGTGCCAGACGCCGTTTGCCAGAGGGAGCCGATGCCGATAGAGGCATGTCACCAAACGGCGTTGTGCAGTCTGCAACAAATGAAGCTTTAGATCTGCATTTACGTTATATGCCGCGTTTTAAAATCAGAAGCTCCAATCGCAGGCCACCCTTCTGCGCTGCCCGGCTGCTGCCGCTGGCGCCGTTCGCTCAGCTCCGTCCCGCTCTTGGCGTGTACGGTAGGTGGTTGAGTTTAATTAGTTCGGAGGCTGTAGTCTAAGCCCCCCGCCCTAAGGCCCAACCCGTTGCCGAATGGTATGTCAGGAGCCGTTTCAGGGTGGACCTCGACTGCGTAAGATTCCCTTGCCGAAGCATTATGGGGCCCTGTCAGAAAGCCTTGATTTAATGTTTCAGTTTCTTCACTTCAGGAGGCCGAACTCACATTCGGAGGGTATCATTTCGACCCTGGGGATGCTTCAGTTTTCGCCTTCCGGCTCCTGAAATAGAATCCCCGGTGTAGGACTCCACCGTGCCTCCTCCGAACTAATTAAATGGCTAAGGCATTGGGTGAATTGGGTGTAGTGTAGGGGGTGTTGTTTTAAGAAACCTTTAAAATAGGGGTGGTCCCTTTGGCGGAGGAAGGTTTCTTAGGCGGGCCTTTCTTCTCTAGACATACTAGGGTTGTCCGCCCAGGGGAACACCGTAGTTAGCCCCACTCCGAAAGCACTGGAGGGTACAATGCCAATTCCATCGTGGAGAACGGTTTTGACCACCGGACCTGGTGCAACCGCATGGTCGGGAAGTTTGACTTCCGCTACCAGAAGACGCCCAGGCAAAAAGGCTTTCTCCTCACATTGGACCTGGTTCGCGTCTCGCTGGAGGATGCCCTTGGCAGAAGGCCTCCATGGATCCGTTCGTGGATCCTTGTAATCTGCTGGCTGCCGGGCTGCGAGACTTCGTCTACTTAGCAGCTGCCGACACCAATTCCGAGTGTTCGGCTGGGACTGGCGGACTCCACATCGACATCGACCCGGCGGAGATCTCTCTCTCTCTCTCTCTCTCTCTCTCTCTCACTCTCTCTCTCACTCTCACTCTCTCTCTCTCTCTCTCTCTCTCTCTCTCTCTCTCTCTTATCCTACACCCCTGAACCCTAAACCCTATTAATATTAGCATAAGTAAGAAGCAAGAGCGCAAACATCATTAATACAATGCACTTACAATAGTTCGTTCAGGGGCTGGGCTTCTTTCCCGGGCTTTCAAGTTTGGTTTCGGGGTCTTTGGGACTGATCTTGAAGCTCTGTTTCAGTAATTTAATAATAATTCCGGTTTAGGGTTTAGGGTTTAGGGTATGGGCACTCCCCCCTAAGTCGCCCACTCGCAAGACCCATAAGATCCGCAAGATGCATCCAAGCAATAATTGCAGGCATAATGTAATAAATGTAATTTACTCGAAAGTTGCAACCGAAACAAGGCCAGTAAGACTCAGTTAAGATTCTCCTTCTTTGCTCAAATCTGCAAATCTGAGTCTTTGGAAGTAAAGGAGTGGCACCCTCGTAGCCAGACCTTCCGTAAGTTCCTCTGCCCAGATTCAGCACAAAAGCAAACCCTAAACTAGCTAGTAAACGACGATTATTATTACTACTAGTACTTAATAACTAGTGCTACTACTACGACGACGACTACTACTCCTGACTGTCTTGAAGTAACGAATGAATGCATATTTCATAATAACAATTTTTAATACAGTAAGCTTCCGGGTCTTGCATATCACCACGCTTGCAGGCGGAGACTCCTGCGAGAGTTTCCTGCCCTGCTGATTACACTGGTCTGGCCAGAGTCCTCCTGCCGCGAACCCAGAGTGCGACCGGTCACAACCGCATGCACGCACAATTTATTAATAAACTATTAAGTTGTATAGTAGCGCCCACCCACATACGCAAACGTAAACATACATGCACGCTTGCGCCTGTACGCATCTGCGAGCATAGAGACGGTGTGCGGATGCTTATTCAAGTCAATAGTTGAAATGATTAACTCACCTGCGCTGGATCGATGCTCGCAGCTTTTGCGATTGTCCTTGGTTTCCACATTCTGATGTATAGTAAGCCAAACCAATCCAATCAGACACAGTCAGACACTAACAGGTGCCGGTTCCACCGGTCTATCCTGCAAGAGACCTACGTCGCTTGCAAGGTCTGCCCGCCTCCTGTTGGATTGTTTCGGCCAGATTCAGAAACGACACTGCAGGGAAGCCTGTTTGTTTGCGATGAGGTTGTGAGAGATGAGAAATTGCACCGGCCCAGCCGTCATCACTGCCGGTGACATGTCCGGCTCGATAGCAAGTAAGAGAAGCCTTGAAGCATCTCAGTCTTGGATAATTTTGTTTCCTGCTGGCCGAGCTTGCGCAGCCATGGCCCCGAAGAAGAGCTGCATCCAGTCAAAAACCAAGGCAGTGCAAGAGAAGGCGCTTTCGAAGGAGAAGAAGCTGAAAGTGTTTTGTCTGCAAGCAAGGCGTCTACACTTCAACCTTCCGACCCCCCTTAACTTTAAACATATGATCCCATCAATCAAGCTAATCACATGTCCGAATATTCGTGAACTGAGGACAAGGCGGAGGAAGCCTTGCGCAAAGAGCAGAAAGCGAATCTTGAAGCGCAAGAGAACAGACTGGTCACGATGAGGCAGGAGCTCGATGCGTGGTTTGCCCTACGGCCGAAAGCACTGGAACACATCCATCGGGGCTTCAGTCGCTGAGAATTTTAGTTCTTCGTTTTTTTGGGTATGTTTGGGAAAGAAAAATAGTACTGTGAAGCTTTAGCGAGCTAGGTTCTTTAAATTCAGTTGAACTTGAGTGAAATGACTGACTGTGATTCATTGTCTTTAGAGCGCACGTGGCATAAAGGTATGGGAAGCTTTGATTCGCTGGACTCCGGCAAGATCGTGGGCGACGACGACTCGTCGGAGCAGAAGCTGAAGCCCTACATGAACAAGTTCCGATTGCTTGGGCAAGAGCAAACGCGACCGCTGCTTTGCAAGATGATTCCCAAAGTGATGTCGTTCTTGGACAAACAGCAGAAGAACTTCAGATGCAAGATAGAGCGTGCTTTCCTGGCGACCCTGCTCGCGTAGCTTGGCTGTGAATCAGTAGTACATGTAAAACAATCTTTCATTCAAATCTTCTTTGCCTCTGCCGAAGCAAGAAAAGTGCAAAACACCTCACTCGCCGTAGGTTCATCACTCACTGCGACGTCAACAGCGCGTTGCCGAGCAAGAGCATGGTCGCGCTTGAGGACTTCATGATGAAGCGCTTCACAGACTACGGCAGCCGGCTAGAAACCTGGGAGCCACGGGGGCCAGAGACGACCTTCCAGGACCTACTCGTTTAACCCGCCTAAGTAAGGCATCCTGCGGCAACATCGTGATTTTCCGCCGCCTGTTCATTGCTCAGCCTCTTAGGCCCAACATGCGGCTGGGGTCGTGAGTCCAAGTCAGTGAAAATTCAAGTTGAATGAATTCGGTTTAACCGTTGCCTTGTTTGTCGGATCGGTTGGCCTTAAATTCACCCAAGCCCAAGAGTCCGCGTTCTCAAGGAGTTCTGTGACGATCCCTCCTGCAGCTACTGGAGGCTGGAGAAGCAGGACGACGGCAAGAGTCAGTTGCGGTACATGCAGACCGACTTGATGTTTAAGCTTCCGCCGGAGATGCAGAACATCGACAACATCAAGGTCATGTGCGCAAGAAACTTCAACACATCCTTGAGTTTCTCAGCTGCAATGTGCGAATCTTTCAGATCAAGTTATCTAAGCACGCGCTTCTCTAGTTCTCTCGTCTATTCAGAACATGTTGAAACCACTTCTTCCAACTCAGTTGTTCGTTGCATAGCAATTCCGTCAGGTGCTGGGTTGGTGGACATCTCGGTGTGCAAGATCCTGAATTCCGACATCAACGAGGGCAAGACCTTGCCCGAGAGCCCGTTCTTTCTGAAGGAGTGCCCGACGGGTTCCTCCCCCGAAGCCGGTTCTGGTGATGGCAAGAAGACGAAATCGTGGCAGGCGAAATCGGAGACTGCGCTTCAACCGGCAGCTGGGAACGGCAAGAACACTCCCCCGCGGACGCCGAAGCGCAAGATCAATTCCAAGTCGTCGCCTAGCAAGAGTCCGAAGACCCTCGCCGGATCGCCCGTCAGCTCGATCAAGTCGCCAGCATCAGGAGGGCGAGGATCGCCAAAGTAAGCTTGACTGAGATTGTTTCAGGGGCAAGAACACAGAAGAAGCATTATTATTTTTAACATAAAAAATGCATCGCTGAAAGTTGGTGTCACATGCTTTTGTGTTCTCGGGTTACCCCTGCTTCTGAGTCTTCCGAGACTGTAGGTCAGAGAGCAGGGAAGTATTTCAAGAGCGCCCCGGCCTGACTCTGCCGAATTCCGCTGCCGCTGTTTCTGAAGGCAAGAAATTTTAATCGAGTCCTCGGCCGCTGAACCTGGCAAGTTTTGGCGATCAACCGCCTTGCCGGGCCGTTTGCGATAAAACGCTGCCTTAGTCACTGGCCGCAGAAGTCGCAAGAGAGAAAACGGGTTGCCAGAGCAACAAGCCTTTTGACGCACCTCATTTGTGATTTTACACTCCCGCCCGCCAGGATTCTGCACTTCCTGGACCTGCACTGAACGACTGTCGGGCCCTGGCAAGAATTTTTGCTAATGAGCCAGAGTAACGCAAGAAACTCCGTATTTTTGGAAAGACATTCGCAGGAAATCCCTGCAAGATGCAGAGAAAAAGGCGTGGCAAATCATCATCATTTCATCTCGCTGACATATAAACTTCACAGACTATCCGGGGTGTAGTGTCGTAAATTCTTATTGAAGCTTTTAATATACTTGGGAATTTTAACAACATATCAGAACTTTATCTTGTAACCGAACAACCCACGAACCCCTCACGAACCCCCAAAACGTTCGCAGAAGTTCGCCGAAGGGTTTTTGAAAAAACGAACTTCGTCGAAGGGTCAACCTTTGCCTGACAGACCGTTGCCCCCTTCTGCGTTCCCCTCAATAACTTTATAACTGTATAAATTATAAATTATAATATCATCTCATCGGTATCGGTATAGGCTACGGGCTACGGTCATGTCAACGGTGTTCGGTATACGGTGCATGGTGTCCGATATACGACAGTATACGGTATACGGTATACGGATCCGGATACGGTATATAATCGATTTATACGGTACAGAATATTTATTTCGGCACAAAATGCATCTTAAATCGTATTTGAACCGCAGCCCCAGGCCTGAGGCGTAAGATTCCCAAGAATCTAAGATAAAGGTCCCGTAAGCATACTCGAGTTACCAATGCTGCCGCAGGCGACCGCCGGCGATTTCTAGAGATTCTAGAGATCCATAATTCTAAAAACCTCCTCGGCCTAAGCACTTCAATTTGCTTGTGGATGTCGTTGCTGCCGACCTGTCCGATGCTCAAATGGTACCGGACCGTACATTTATCGCCCACGATGGGCAGATTAGGCAGATTAGGGATTCCAGTCAGTCGGGGTGCACACTCGTCGCGAAATGATCGGGGCCAACTGCAGGCCGTGGCGCTTGGGCTTTTCATCTACGTCTAAGTCTAAGTCTAAGCTTAAAATCTAATTCTGTAGAGCTCGGTTACTGCAACCCGCCATCCCATTTCCATTGAGGTTCAGAAGCTCTCACTAGCGTTTGGTTCCGTAGAGCTCGATTACCCCGGCATTGACGCATTGAGGTTCAGAATTTTTCACCTCGAAGGCTCCGGGTTATGTAGGTAGATGCAGGCTCGGTATCGGTAGACAAAGGGTGAACCGTGAAAGGCAAAATAAGTATCGGCAGAATAAGTGTTAAAGGCCCGGTAGAATAAGGGTTAAACCGGGCAAAATAAGCATTAAATGTCCGGCAGAATAAGGGTTAAATCGGGCAAAATAAGCATTAAATGTCCGGCAGAATAAGGGTTAAATCGGGCAAAATAAGCATTAAATGTCCGGCAGAATAAGGGTTAAATCGGGCAAAATAAGCATTAAATGTCCGGCAGAATAAGGGTTAAATCGGGCATAAGCATTAAATGTCCGGCAGAATAAGGGTTAAATCGGGCAAAATAAGCATTAAATGTCCGGCAGAATAAGGGTTAAATCGTTAAATATCGGTTAAAGAGAACGTGTTAGAACCCACCCCCAACCTATAACACATTGTTTCCTTTCGCGGCGAACACCCTAAACCATCCCCTGAATGCCCTAAACCCCAGATAACCAAACCCTAAACCCCTTACTCCTAAACCCCGTATATCCCTTATAAAGTTACAGTTGTGAAGCCATGTGCAAAGTCTCCTTGAGATCCGTTTGAGGAGCTGGCTAAAATTTCAAACCTACACTGTAAGCCCTGCTACGCTATAAAACCTTCCTTTTGGGGTCTCCTTTCTTAAAAAGGTAAGATATTGAGGGTTAAAGTAGACCCTAAGCCAACCCTAGACTATAAAGCCCCCCCACCCTAAACAGCATCCTGAAGCCCGAAAATCCCTGAAGCCCTAAGCCCTAAAAAACCTGTACACCCTAAACCCTAAAGCTTTAAAGGAACTAAAATCCCCCAAACCCTGAAAGGAACCCACACCCCTTAAAGGAAGCCTAAACCCCTAAGCCCCTAAACCCTAAAGCCTTCACTACCCTAAATCCCCACCACCCCTAAACCCAAAAGCTCCCAGAACCCGGAAGATCCCAATACCCCTTACTTAAGGAATATACCTTCGGGTTCCTTAAAGGGATCTATAAGGGATCCATAGGGTTCCTTAAAGGGATCTATAAGGGATCCATAGGGTTCCTTTAAGGGATCTATAAGGGATCCATAGGGTTCCTTGAAGGGATCTATATAGGGTTTAGGGGTTTCCAATACCCCATTTTTATGGAATACTCCTTAAATTGTAGAGGCCCTCATATTATGATTTGAGGCATGTTCCTTAATTAAGGGGTATTGGGATCTCTGGGAAGATCTACAGTACTTTTTTAAGGAGCTATGTATAGAAACCATAATAAGGAACCCGAAAAGGCTAGGTCTTGTCGGCTACAGAAAGGGCTTCGTTTGGGGCTGAGGGTTTTGATCCCCCCCTAAACCCTACAAATCCTTTAAAGGAGCCCTATAGATCCCTTATAAATCCCCTTTTTTTTATGGAGCCCTAAGGTATATTCCTTAGTTAAGGGGTCCCTTGGGATCTCTGGGAAGATCCCGGAGGAGCTCACGGCCTTCAGCCCTAAACCCTAAACCCCCACACCCTACACCCTACCCAACGGCCCCAAAGTAGTTCCTTTTTGGGGTTCGTATATAGAATCCTATAGGGTAATCCCAAAAAGGAACTACTTTGGGTCCTCTAGGTAGAGCCTTCACAACCCTAAGCCCCATGCAGACCCAAAAAAGGTCCTCCGAACCCGGAATATTCCGGAGGAGCTCGCGGCCCTCCCTGTGACCGACCTGGCGCAGATGGCCTTCGACCTCACGAAGCATCCACTCGCTTCGCGCCGCCTTGGCCGATTTTTAGGGCTGAGGCATGTGAGGGTGTAGGGTTTAGGGGTTTAGGGCTTGGGGTTGAGGGTTTAGGGTTTAGGGGGGTTTAGTAAACCCTAAACCCTAAACCCTAAATTTAGGGTTCAGGGTCTAGGGATTGGTCCCCCGAGTTTTTTCATCGGTTTCGGGAGGTTTACTCTATGGTTTTTCGGAGTTCAGGACGAGTGCTCCAAGGATGCCCAGTAGTACCCTTAGAGATCTATAAGGGTTCCTTAAAGGGATCTATAAGGGTTCCTTAAAGGGATCTATAAGGGTTCCTTAAAGGGATCTATATAGGGTTTCCGAAAATTAGGGGCTAGGATGCGCAGTTCGGAAACTCCTATATAGGGTTTCCTTTGAGGGATACTGTAGGGGATTTAGGGATGGTAAGTCCGTACTACAATCTTATAGTAGATGGGCCCCCAAAAAACCTTGTGTTCTAGTTATTAAGGCCCCTATATTACGCTTTGGGATTCAGGGTCTATCCTGTAGATATAAGGGTCTTTTTAGGTATGTTTTCAGGGTGTGTTAGAAGGTTTCAGAGGGCCTATGTGGGGGTTTCCGCAAATAGGGGTCCGCTATTTTGGGGTCATTAAGGCGCCATATACCCATATAGTATATACTTGGGCCTGAAAGTACCTACATAGGGACCCCTTTAAGGCGTAAGTATCTACTATAAGGGTACATGGAGCCTTCGGGTATTCAGGCTACGAGATTATGATCCCCCATTTTCGGAAACCCCCATATAATGTGGGTACCATGGGCCCCTTATTTAGTAAATAGTAGGATCCCTATGATAAGGGCCCCAAAATACGGTACCCCTAATTTTCGGAAGCTCCTAAACCCTAAACCCTATAGATCCCTTACAGGATCCCGTTAAGGGAACCCTGAAAGGATCCCTTTAAAGGTACCCCTAATTTCGGAAACTCCCACGGGCGTATGTCGAGTACATTTCGGCCTCGCAGGGCTTCCTGTGCGGTAGCTTCAGGGCCACAGTCGTATGGGTGGTTGTCAAAATTAGGGTCCCTTGTTGGGGTACCCTAAATAATAGGTGCCGTATTATAATAGGGACCCGAAAAGGGACCACAATTTCGACAACCACCCATATCATTACCAATACTATGTTGGGGGCTCCTTATAATAATGATAGTATAATGCGCCCCAAAACCCTGTTCTAATAAGTATATCCAGGGTTTAGGGTTTAGGGTGTGGGAACATATTGTATGGGAGTTTCCGAAAATTCGGGGTCCCGTATTTTGTGGCCCTTATCATCAGGATCCTACTATTTAGGGTGCTATACTAGGGCCCACTATTTTCGGAAACTCACATATAATGTGGGTACATGCTACTATTTGCTTAAGGAACCCTCAAAAAACAAAAAAAATAATCCCTATATTGCCCCTATAAGGAATATATTTTTTCATTTTTTGGGGTTTCTTAAGCAAATAGTAGCATGGGCCTTGAAGGTTGCAGTGTTGTTAAAGTTCGTTGTTACTGAACTTGCTGCTCACAAGAGCATGCCCGCCGCCCTCATGCCGTTCCTGGAATCTCTGAGGAGCAAAGGCAAGTCCAAGGAACGCGCCCAGAAGAAAGGTGTGCGGGGGATGGTTGCCTACTTCGATGCTTGGAGGTTCAGGGGTAGTATAAGTAGGGTTATATGTCCCCTAATATGGGTCATATGTATAGTTACCCTACTTATAACCTTATATAACTAATGTAAGAACCTGATTAAGAAACCCTGGTCCTACAACCCCAAACTAGTAGGGTTCATATAAGGAACCCTAATAAAGCCCCTAGGTTTCTTAATCAGGTTTCTACATTACCCATGAACCTTCAAGTACCTTGAAGTGGCCGGCTAAAGACACCGACTCCCTCTTCCCGTCGCAGAGATCGGAGGCAAAAGCAGGGCCTCGGACCAAGGACTTAGGGTTTAGGGTTTAGGGTTTAGGACGCAGTCTCCAAGTCCATCTGCCGTCTTCGCCTGACCTTGGCACCGCCAACAAACGTCTTCATTGAGGCAGAAAGGATCAGGTCACACAGCGGGCGCCGCCGAGCCATACACGACATGAAAAACGTGAACATCTCATGGCGTGGGGCTATGAAATTCGCACGCATCTCTGATGTCCGCACCTTCCATGGTTATGCTGAACTCACTGATTGTGAAGTCTGCAGGTCATATGGGAGTTTCCGGAGGTTGGGGGTACCTTCTTTTGGGGTCCTTATAATCAGGATCCTACTATTTAGGGTACTATCTTTAGGGTCCCTATTTTCGGAAACTCCCATATTGCTGCCCCACATCTCGAGCAGGGGCTGACTCTAAACCCGATTCCCTCGCACACCGGCATCGTCGGCTTACCGATTCTTCTGTGACCGGAGGCCCAGCCTCACTCTCTTCCGAAACCCCGGAAGCCCGAAAATTTGATGTCGTTCGGAGCTTCATTTTGTAGAACATAATTCCAAGCAAAGAGGTGCCATTGACATATGTAAGGTTTCTAAAAACGCTTTGCATCGGATGTCGTTCGGAGATATATTATGTAGAACATAGTTTCAAGTAGCCATTTTTTGAGGGGGTAGCGCCATTGACATTGCGGTTATGCGAACAAGGAGTGCAATATGTCACATGTCTATTCTTCTCAATGTCGCTGTGCAGGGGGTCTACATGAACGATCAGGGTTAGTAAGTAAGTATGCCTTCGCTGCATGCAGGCATACCTAGGGAAGTCCTAGGAATAACATGTTTGTCGTTAGTTTTTTTTACAAGCTCCTTTGTGGCGAGTTCCGAACCCGAAACCCCGACCCATGGACGCTTTACGACCCTATATTGAGAATCAAGACTCGAAGTAGCCCTAGAAGTCCAGTAAACTATACAGAAAGTCATAGGGCCTGCCCCCTGAATCCTTAAGCCAGTCAAGGCATCATCACGCACGTGTTCCCGCACGGAGCTGAGACGTCGAAGCACCCTAAACCCTAAACCCTAAACCCTAAACCCTAAACCCTAAACCCTAAACCCTAAACCGAAGTTTGGGGTTCGGGGCTTGGGGTTTACGGCTTAGGTCTTAGGGTCCAGGTTAGGAGACAAGCTTTGGGGTTGTGTGTAGAAGAAAGAACCCTTACATAATAGCTATATTAAGGGTATATACCTAGGGTCCCTATTAAGGGTCCCTCCTTCTACCCTTGGAAGTACTTCTGCCCGACATTCAATGAAATCGTTTAGGGCATAGGACCAGAACCCATGTACAGGCGCCAGACGACTTCCAATGTTGCACTTCGCCCGTCCCCCTGAAGCAAATCAGGGCCAGGTAGCTAAAGGAGCATTCCTTAAGAACCTATATAGCAAGATGGTAGGTAAAGGATCATTGCTTGACAGCTTAGCAAGACAATCCTTCGAAATGTTTGGCACGTTCTGGGTTGAGGGGTTTTGAGGTCTGCGGGAGTGTGGGTAGACATGTCTACAACCCAGGCGACAACAGTCTTGAAAATGGAAACCCAAACCCCTAAAGTTGAAACCCCTCAGCCCTAGAATCTAACCCTTGGACCCTAAAATCCTAAACTTTTCAACCCCTAAACCCTAAAAGGCTAAACCTTCAACTCTAAACTCCCTAAACCCTAAACCCCTAAACCCTAAACCCTGCAATCCTAGCCCATAAACTTAGTGGCTGCAACACTCAACTTTTCAACATTTTTTTGCGGGGGGGGAGGGGGCGGGGTTCTTGTAAGGTAGGCGTTTCTGAAAGTTTCAGTTATTATTCCCTTAGGTTTTGGGCCAGTGAGTAGAATGCTCGCCGAATATGCTAACCCTTAAACCCTAAAATCCCTAAACCCCAAGACCCTAATCCCACAACCCTGGAATCCTAGACCATAAACTTATTGGCCGTAAACTCAACTATTCAACTTCTGGGGGGGTTCTGATAAGGTGCGCGTTTCTGAAAGCTTCAATTTTTATTCCCTGGGGTTTTGGGCCAGTGAGCCCCTTAAACCCCTTAGATCCCTAAACCCTGAAATCCTAATCCGTCTACCCTTGAATCCTAAGACCATAATAAACCCTAAACCCCAAACCCTAAACCCTAAACAATAAACCTTGAAACTCTAAACCAAACCATCACCCTGTTGCCCCGGCTTCGAGGATCTTGGGTCTCGATGGTCAGCTGCGTCTCCAGGCCGCTCCAAATTTACAGTAGAAGCCAGAAAGTTGGAACATCATTACCCTCATGCCCTTAAGAAAAAGTACAAGGGATCCTAGCACTAATCCTCCTAAACTCATGTTCCAACTTTCTGGCTTCTACTGTATCCCCTTCGTTGTAGGGAATGTGCCCCTTGGAGTTCCTTTCTAGGACGTAGAATTGGCCCTTATTCCCTTTTTTTGGGGTTCAGGTTCCCTTATACACCCCCTTTAAACCAAAAAGGGCACCCTTTGTATTCCCAGGTTACTCTTAGGTCTAGCTTTAAGGGACCGACAGGGGAGCTATAGGGTTTACGGCTTAGGCGGTCTCCGAAATCCTTTAATTATCTTCAAATCACAGTTATAGGGGTCCTACTAAAATTTAAGGTATATTCCTCTATAAGGGCAAGCAGCTCTAAGGGAGATTATTGATTGGTAATTCTTCAGGCTTCTATATCGTGGTAGGGAAACCCTTTCGCGAGGGTTCCCCTGCAGTTCCGTTGGTGTGAAATTGATGGCGGTGCTCCAGTGCTCTTAATGGCCTAAGTGTCCATGTACCGAAATTGTTCAAACTTAGGCCTCTAAGGGGTTCCGATGCAGCAAAGTCAGGACCACTTGCAGCCCGAGGGGTGGACCTTTACTGTTGAAGCTCATCCTGGATGTCCGGGTAAAACCACGGCAAGAATCCTGAGTCCATCTACTTAAAGGATCATGGGAGTTAGTAAGTAGGTTATAATTGGGGTTATAAGTCCCCTAAGTGGGGTTATCCTAATTATAACCTACTTATAACCTTACTTACTAAGTTCCATGAGCCTTGAAGTAGCCTGGGCCTACACGCCCCAAAGCCGCAAAGCAGCCAGACTAAGTGATATGTTAATACGTTCGCGGTCAGGTAGTGACCGCAGCTTCCGAGCGACTTCTCTTCGCCGGCGCCCCTGAGACCACTCCAGGAGATAAATAGAAGCTATTTCTTAGATATAGCTTAAGTAGTTACTGTAGGATGTAGGTCCTATAAGCTGCTGTAGGGTTTGAGGAAAAGTAACCCACGGTTTAGGTAATCCGGCTTAATGCAGGATTTATATATCATCAACAGTATGTCTAGTTCGGCAGGCCCTGATATTTCCTACTAAAAGTTGGCTGCTGGGCGACATGCCTAACCCAAAGAGTCCAGAGCACCTGTATTAGGGTAGTTGTCAAAATTGAGGTCTTTTTTTGGATACCCTAAATAATAGGTGCCGTACTTATAATAATGACCCAAAAAGGGACCTAATTTTGACAACCACCCAGTACGTTGCTGCTGGCTCTCCTTGCGGTCGTTTGTCGGGGGTTTATGTTCGTTTCGATGTCCTGGTCGAGGTAGTCATGATCGTGGTCTTCATCAGAGTCCTCCGTCACTGTTTCCTGTTTATGCACCAGGGCAGTGGGGAAGGCATTCATGTCGCTCCCGGTCCGAGGCCGCTTAGCAAAATTACGGTTCTTCCGTGTCCGCTTTCAGATTCCTAGCAAACGATGTGTAACTGGAAAGGGAATACTAGATTAACACCATTGCTATCAAGACTGTTAGAAAATAGGGGACCCTAATATAGCACCCTAATTCTAGGATCCTTATGAGGACCCCCAAAGAAAGTCACCCTAATGTTCCAAAACAAACCTGAAGACCAAGAGCAGACCTCAAGACTTTCGGACCCCAGGGCGGACGCCAAAGCAGCAGCAGGAGGAATTAGGGTTTTAGAGTTTAGGCTTTAAACGGTTTGGGGGTTAGGGTTTAGGAGTTTGGGCTTAGGGTTTGGGGGTTAGGGTTTAGGGTTTAAGGTTTAGGGTTTAGGGTGTAGTTTGATTTAGAGTTTAGAGTTTCTCGGAAGGATTTTTTGCAGCGCGCTCAATCCCTGTTGAAACTTCCAGACTAGACTCTCTAGCCGTAGGTTCGTGAGTCTTGTAAGCCTTGAGCCCGGTGCTGCTGCTGCTGCTGCTGCTGCTGCTGCTGCAAGGCCCTAATTATCGAAGCTGAACCCTAAACTCCAGCCGTACGCTCTCGACTTTTGTGAGGGCCCAAGCTTCGTTTGCAGTCAGTGAGCACGAACGTGTCCTCAATGTCGGCGTCCTCGCATAGTCAGTGCTGACATCCTGAAATACCCAGGCTGTCACCCTTCACTCGGAGTATATAACAGTAGCTGCCAGGGAGAAGGATCGCTTCAAGACAGAGATGGAGAAGAGCATCGCTATCAAGCGAGACCTTCGCTCGTTGCAAGACACTCTGAGACTCTCGAAGCGGCGAACTGGAGGCCGCCAAGCCTGAACTTCGAGTGATGGCGAAGAATGCAGACGAAGCAGCTGCTGTAGAGCCATGACTGGAAAGTTCCTTTTTCGCACAGGGTCGTAAGTACCCACAAGAGTTCCTTCAAGTAAGGGTTAGGTACCTTTAAGGGCTTCTACAAGCTTTAGGGGTTTAGGGTACCTATACAGCATAATGTAGGTCTTCTATAGTAGGAACTACTGTTAGCATGGTTTTGGCAAGTCTCCCCCCCTACGTATCATCGGTACTTAGGACCCCTTGGGATTGTAATTTTTTAGAATCCCAAAGCCGGAACCCTTCAACTCGTAACGGTAAAGCCCCCCTCTTGATCTCATTCCTACACAGCACCATACAAGCCATAACTCAGTGACACTGAAAAAATACCGGTGAGGGTTTAGGGTTAGCTCGGCACACCCTACAGACCCCATACTGTACCTTCAAACCTACTCTGGTCATCAAAGTTTCTCAAGGTTTGTACTACCAAACCCACCCAAACAGTAATCTTGTACGACCCTTCTGAACCTCTAAACATGATGACGGCTTGCAGAACGTTCATACAATCCTTTGGCTTTGAATCCTTGAAGCAACCCACCGGTGTCCCGGCAAACCCTACTTGGTTGGTCGGGGGACTTAGTAAGTAGTTAGTAAGTAGAGTCATAAGCACCCTAAAAGGGACCCTAATTGGGGTTATGGTATTTATAAGTCCCCAAAATAACCAGTTACTAAGTCCCCGACCCTCAGTAAACCCTAAACCCTAAACCCTTTCCGGTGTGCCATGCCGAGGTCTGTTCCTCCTCCAATCCAAACGGGCCACCGCGAGGCACACAGAATAGGGACCTTAGTAATTACGATGGGGTTCCCCGAACAGGGTTCATAAAGGGCTCTATATAATGGTTACTATAAGGGATATGGGGGGATTTAAAAAGATTTGTATAGAGGCCTTGATAATCAGAATAGGGTTTGGGGGCCCAGTATAACTCGTTCGTAGCACCAAGATCATGTCGATAGATGGCACTGCTTCGGGTAATGTTACGAAACCAACTATAATCGATCTAGGAAAAACACGAACCGCTCGAGACCCCAAGAAAACGCTCGAGGTAAACAAGAAGCGCAACAATACAACGGCTTACGCACAAGTCCCGATTTAAGTAGCGAGGCACACGAGGGGCACAAGTATGTGCTACGTTGGAGGGTCCAGGAAGGAACCACCAAAATGGTATAGGTATTTATTTACACCCCTATAGCATACAGAGTAGCGAGGCATGCAGATTCTTTAGTAGGTTCAGTGCATGGGGATGTCTATAGGCACTTCACAAGGGATAGGGGAGTACAAGGTCTTATCTACGCACTGGGACCGCTGGAGCCCTAAACCCAGAGTCCTTGTTGCAAAGATCCTGGAGCCTCTTTGTACAGCCCAGGCTCAAGGGCATTACTATAACGAGCCCCCAAATCCCTAAGCCAGGTGACGGCAGCGCCGACTGGTCCATCGTCCAAGAGTTCGAGTCTGACTGGACTCAGGAGAGGATCTGGTGATTTCTTGGATCCCCAATGCCAAACCGTTAAACTTTTTGGGTTCTTATACTTGGTAGGAATCGGAAAGTTCAACCATGTTTTTGTGGCTTTTGGGGGGAATAAGTTTTAGCCTCTACAGTGTTTTGACTTTACAGGGTTTTGGCTTTAGTGGTTTTTTGGGATTGAGTCTAGGGTTTCGGGTTCTTTGGAACTTTGAGGGGCTTAGGCTAGCGTGCTCTACAGGGGTCATACAATTACAAGGCCTTAAGGGTTCGTTATATGGCTCTACATTGTTTGAAATTGGGTTTATTGGTTCAGCACGCGTCCCGAAACAAGACTTTAGATAGGGCTTATATGACTTATGTGTTTAGGATTGAGGGTATAAGGTATACGGTT
>CAJNDT010001147.1:1003473-1079511 GCA_905221615.1 Symbiodinium sp. CCMP2592
ATAGAGCCCTTATAGAAACTTTGTGTGAATCCTCACAAAGCTCCTTTGACACCCAGCCTAAACCCTTAGCCAAACCTTTCGGTAGACCTCCATGTGCCAAGGAGATACCACGGTTTCTGGCTACAGCAAGTCACAGAATCCAGGCCTTTGCTCGCATTTCCGGTTATAGGGGCTGATATATTCACCTGTACTTTTTTGGGGTTTCCTTTTAATAAGTATAGTACAATGGGCCCCAAAACCCTACGAATTGTTAAGGCCCCTATATTTGTGTGTGTGTGTGTGTGTGTGTGTTTCTTCAGTTCTTGGGTGGTGGTGTAAATTTGAGGGGCAGGGGACTTGGTAAGTAGGGTTATACGTAGGGTTATATCTAGGGTATCTCCATTTAGCGTACTTATAAGTCTACTTATAACCCTACTTACTAAGTCCCCTGCCCCTCCAAGAAGGTTTGCAGGTTTCACGTCTCTGAGGTGTACCTGAGGCCCCCAGACCCCAGCCCTGAAATCTTTAGGGTTCAGGGTTTATAGGGGTTTAGGGATTTAGGGGTTTAGGGGGTTTTGGGGTTTGGGGTTTAGGGATTTAGGGCTTTAGGGCTTTAGGGGTTTAGGATTTAGGGCCCGAAGACCTCAGCCCCTCAACCCTACAAGCCCCGAGCTTCTGATTCTTAGCCCCGCAGCCGGAAGCCTCACAACCTGAACGCTGGGTTCCTTTAAGGGTCACTACAAGGGTTTAGGGTTCCTTTAAGGGTTCCTTTAAGGGTTTCTATAAGGGTTTAGGATTCCTTTAAGGGTTCATTTTGAGGGTTGCTATAAGGGCTATTATAATGGTTGTACTAGTGGGGTTTAGGGTTCTTAGTAGGCATTTTGGTTCTTAGTAGGGAGTGGGGGAATGGATGATGGAGACGATTATTGGGGATTATATAGGGACCACTATGGGGATCCATTCCCCCACTCCCTACTGAGCACCAGACAGTCAATCGGAACTCCCGGCGACATGCCGAAGTCTTCAGACACGCAACAGCAAAACCCGAAATTCTGCAAGCCCTTGTCATACAAGACTATAAGAGTCCAAGTGTCAAACACTAGCACATATACGTGTATAGCCCCTAATAACAGTAGCTGAGTGGACCCTGAGATTAAACCCTAAGCCTCAAAAGAAACCTGCGTCGGGACGGATGGCTCCACAGTTCCGTTGATGCCTCTTAGTTTCGTGATATCCAACCGAGCGCGCTGCGGCGGATGAGTGGAGCACATTCAACCTTCCTTGCTCAGCATGTTCTTGCTCTTTGTTGGCGATGCTGCGTAAGCTTGGTGTGTGTGAAAAGCTCCGATGTCCAGTGCAGATGATCAGTCAAAGCTTTGATGGCGATGCCCATGATGAACACGCAGATTAGGATGAAGCGTCTGGCGATGCAGGCACAGTTCTCCCTGAGCATCAGAAAGGTTTCCCTTCGCTATTTGCCCTG
This sequence comes from Symbiodinium sp. CCMP2592, assembly GCA_905221615.1. NCBI lineage: Eukaryota > Dinophyceae > Suessiales > Symbiodiniaceae > Symbiodinium > Symbiodinium sp. CCMP2592. The sequence goes on from CAJNDT010001147.1 coordinate 1,004,936, forward strand.
TGCTGGCGGCGGGATGTTGCTGTATGGCCAGGGCAGGGTGAGAGGATTCATGAATCATCTTTGTCATAGTTGGGTAACATTTTACATGTTTATGGGTACTCATGCCCAATAAGAAATAAAAATGTACATGTTTAATCCTATCCCAACTATGAACTAATTAGTCATCATGATGCTTCAGTTGTTGAATCCGCCGCCACAGGGCTTAGACCCCTGAACCGTCCTAAACCCTTCAACCCCTAAGCCACCACTCCCGAGAGCCACTTAAACCCGCTTCGTTTAGACCCTCCCCTACACCCCTAACCCCTACTTAAAGGCTCATGGGACTTATTAAGTAAGGTTATAAGTAGGTTATAATTAGGATAACCCCACTTAGGGGACTTACAACCCCAAATAAAACCTACTTACTAAGTCCCATGATCCTTCAAGTAAAACCCTAGATCCCCTAAACTCACCCTAATACACCCAAAGCCTGAATCCCTTAAACCCTCCTGTCTTGACAAGGCTCGGCCATGGAGGGACGACCCGCACGCTGCAGCTTTCCCAGGGCAGTGATAGACGTTTTGAGAGGTTCCTTGAAGGGCCGTATAGGGTTCTATAATCGGCTTCCCGTTAAGGGCACTATCAGGTTCTATTCCCTTTAGGGTCTGGGGTTCAGGTGTTTTAGAATTTTGGGAGCGGGCTTTACGGTTCGGGGAGTTTAGGGGAACTGTCCTAAGGTTGTTTCGTTGGGGCTTTCAGTTTCCGGGGCTTTACTCAGAGGGTGTCCACAGGGCGTTATTCGGATTCTGTGGGAGTTTTAAACAGGCTTTATAGGGCATCATAAGGGTTGTCAAGATGTTGATAGGGTCGTAGAGATTTCGGGCTAGCCTGCAATAGAAGCCAAAAGCACTTGCTTACCGGTTTTGTTGGTTGATATGCTGGAGACTGGCTACGGCTACGGATCTTCTCGCCGTTCAGACTCAGCATGGACCCCTGAACCCTGAAGCCCCAAACTCCTAAGCGAACCCGGGTCTTCAAGACCATGCACATGCTTGTGTCCGTGGAACACTCCCCGAAGCTTCATCAGAGCTTTGAAGCAGTAGCCCCTAGCATCAGTAACGCTGTCAAACCGCAGATACATCCCATCAACCTCGTACAGGTCTGCAATCAGGTGTTTTGCTGCCTCTGCACGGGACGGTTACCGGAATCCTGGCCACTTATCGCGCGTCAGTTCGGGCGCGTAGCTGGATGACAATTCTTGGATGTACTGTGTCCCGCGCAGTGGTTGTAAACCCAAATACCCGAAGCCCCAAACCAGCAATAGCAATAATCAAGTGCATAGTGTTCATATACATGTACAATGCATATAAACATACGATGTGCCATTATACATATAACACACATACTGTTTATCTACCTTCAGTTCTTTATTGGAGTAATCATCTGTTTATACATGCAGCTGTCTGTACGTACATATATGCACACTCATTTATTTGCTTGTGTATGGGACGGGCAACCAGTCCGACGTGCAGTCGAGCTGGCTGCTGAATCCACAGTGTGTGGATATCCCAAAGGCTCCATGTAGCCATATAGTAGGTACTTAGGCCTTAAAGTACCCATATGAGAGTTTCCGAAAACAGGGGACCCTAATATAGTACCCCAAATCGTAGAACCCTTATTATAAGGACCCCTAAATAAGGTACCCTTAATTTTCGGAAACTCCCATATAGGGACCCCATTTAAGGCCTAAGTACTTACTATAGCCTGGGCTTGGTAGCCTGGATGTTCATGGTCGGGCTTTGGTGTGGGACGTGGCTCTAGGGCCAGGGACCCCAAAAGCACATAAGCACAAGCATTTTATGGGGATATCCCTACCTTATTGGCCTTCATTATAAGGTAAAAGCCAGAAAGTTGGAATAGTTTTATCCTAAACCCTTTATGGTAAATTATAGGGTATCCTACCATTAATCCATATTCCAACTTTCTGGAGTTCCATTTAAGGGGCTGTATATGGGATATCCCTATCCTTATTTTTGCTTATGTGCTTTGTTGGGGCCCTAGGCTCAGCTCCCATATCTTCACGGATGCCTCGGACCTCCTGCAGCGTGCATTGTGCGGCTACTACGGTTGATGATATAAATCCTGCATGACCTTAAGGACCCCAAACTAAGGGAATTATGGTATATATTCCTTATTAAGGGTCATGCAGGATTTATATCATCAACCGTACCTCCTTGTCTTGGACCTCATGGAGACAGTGGGCTCGAACACTCGCTATTTTCATTCGATAACACAGGCCCTAGGGGTCCATGTATTCATATAGTATATACATTGGCCCTAATGTAGTCCCTATATAGGTACTTCGGTTGATGATACAAATCCTGCATGACCCATAATAAGGAATATACAGTAATTCCCGTAGTTTAGGGTCCTTCAGGTAATGCAGGATTTCTATCATCAACCGTTTGGGGCCCATGTACTTCTATATGGGTACATGGACCCTTAGGGAGGGGAACCTGCTTGCTATATGCGGGCACTTGGTGGAGCGCATGGCCAAGTGACCGCCTGGCTGCCGTATTTCGACCGTCCGCATGCATCGAAGACTCCAACGAGTTCCCAGAGATCCCAATATCCCTCAATTAAGGAAAATGCCTCAACTCATAATGTTCAGGCCCAATTTTTAACGTATATTCCTTAATCAGGGGTATTGGGTTCTCTAGGTTCCGGGTAAGCGAAAAGTGGTGTTGTCCATCGCCTGCCGACCATCCGAGCTGCGCTATATTGCATTTCCTTACAGTATAACATACCAAGCTATGTTGTGTAGTGCTATGTTGTGTTATGCTATGTTGCATAATTACTGTGTTATTATGCGTCACAATCTTGTTTCTTTACCCTCTAATTACTAGATTACAACATACTATAGTATAGTCCAGAGACTGTGTCATATTGCAATACCTTACATATTAGAATACGGTGCACATTATTTTGTTCTGTTATGGTTCGCCTAGCAGTAGAGTAGGTAACCTTTAACTTTTTTTGGGTAGTAGAGTCCCTATATAATCCCTATATACCCAAAAAGGTTAACCTTTAGTTCCCCATGATACCTCACAAGTAGGACGATCCCTAAACCCATATACTTTGGGCCCAATGTACCGAAATAGGGAATACTTTAAGGCCAGTGTATATAATATATGAGTCATGGACCCTTAGGGCTTTGTATGTAGCAGACTGCCCAGGGCCTCTTCGGCGGCTCCGGCGGGCACGGCCCAGCAGCGTCGAGCCTGTGGGGGATACCCAGCAATCCTTAATTTCTACCTACAGTCCCATTGTGGTTCTTAGGACCCAAGTGCCCTCCAGTAGAGCCCATATGGTCCTTAATTATCGGGTGTAGTGGTTTTGGGTTCTACCTACAGTCTCCCTTGTGGTGCTTTTTTTTTGGCAAGCCAAAATCTATAGTATAGGATCCTAGCCATAAAAATGGTTAACAAAAACAAGGATCACAATCGAGAGTATAGGTAAACTCCAAAGGTCCAAAGCTCTCAACTCCAAACCCCTGAGACCCTAATACAGGGGCTGTAAGGGTTCCTTTAAGGGGTCCTTCTGAGGCTTACGATCTAATGTAGGGGCCTTAATAATTAGTATGGGGTTTCGTTTGGGGGTACCTTAGACTATGCACACAAAAAGAACCCCCAAAATAGTATAGGTAGTTATTTAGGCTTCTGCCTTACACCATAAACCCCGGGTGCCCCCCCCATACAGTAAAAGTCTATAGGTGGGTTACTACTTCGACCTTCTATGTCTATAGTGCAGATAGTTTTCAACTTCTACTGCATGGTGGGCAGTATCGAACATAAACTCTTCTCAACCGTAGATTATTTCTTAAGTGGTTGAACCCCGACATTCTACCCCCAAGACGCTACTCATATCCCAGACCCTAAGCCGTCATCATAACCACATACAGCTGCCATGCTACCGCACGATCCCGGCAAACTGTAAGGGCCAAAAGAACCCCAACAGAGTTCAGGATGAATTCACGTACGGGCTTATATCGTGGAATCAAAAGCCCGCACTTTTTATCATTCCTGTCCGTTGGCGCGTTCTTTTGGGTGCATCGCCCCATTCAATGTATGAGCAGACTCGCCCTCGGAACCCAAAGCCTGGGCTTTGGAGTACCATACTTTAATACGTTTTTGGGACCTGTTACTTAAAGGGAACCAATTATGAAAAAAAAAGTCTATACTTTTTTCTCTCTGGTTACTTCAAAGCCCAGTTTAAGATACCCCAAACCCTATTCTATTTATTAAGGCCCCCCATATTAGACGGTTTAGGGTGTATATGGTTAAGCTGAAATTTGCAAGGCACTCGCAGGCGACAGTGACCTCAGGGATGTTGGGGTTCGAAGGAGTGCTGAATGTAGGAACCTGATTAAGAAACCCTGGGCCCAGAACCCCGAAATAGCAGGATTCATATAAGGAACCCGAATAAGGACCCAGGGTTTCTTAATCAGGTTCCTATATTACCCTTCATTGAACCTCAAAGCTTGGAACTCTCGGCTTTTTGTGGTCTTCTTCGAGGTCGTGTTGAAGGAGCTCGTTGCCAGGGACACCGGTGCAGGCAACGAGCGCATATGCAAAGAGCTCAAACTGGCATCTGCTGCCACGACGGCGGAGTGTGCCTTTTTGGACGGCATGGAGTCATCGCCAAGGTACCTCACCGATGAGCAATCCCTACTATCACGGACTGACGTAGCTGAGTAGGTAACCTTCAACCTTTGAGGTTGACATATTCCTACCATAATTGCAGAGATTAAGCCTTGCGCCCCTCAGCGCTAAACCCTAAACCCCAAGCACCCAATTCTTTTCAACCCTAAACCCGAAAGGGCTAGGATCTTCAGGCCCTAAGAATCAGATGATCAAGAGCAGACCCGAAGAGGCCAAAGGAATAAGACAGAGGCCCTCAGAACTCGAATTTGGTTCTAAGGGATCTATAAGGGCACTATAGTATATATATATATATATATATAGGGGCCTTAGTAATTTGAATAGGCCTTTGGGGCCCACTATACTAGAATCATAAAAAGGAACTCCCAAACAAATGTAGGTAATTGGTCAGGTCCCTTTATTCCAGGGTTTAGGGTAGAGGTTCCACTGATACCCTACCTAGAGTATCCAAGGCAGCTTAAAACGGTAAATTGTGCCAGTTTTGAGGGTGGTCATATCCCTCTGTCAAGGGTACATAGGTCTAAAGAAGTCACAGCAAGAAGCCCCTTGGACTGAGAAGGTGCCCTAGTTGTAGCGTAGGTATCATGTACTTAATTTGGGGTACGATCATCCCTTTATGACCCCGAAGGTTAACCTTTGGTTCCCCCAGGACACTGGAGAAGTAGGGTTGTTTTGTTCAATGAAGGGGCCCGAGTGGGTCATAGTTGCTTCGGGTTTAGGGGTTACGGTGTCGGGCTTAGGGATTAGTGAACGGCTTTGGGGTTCAACTTGATTGAATCTTAAAGTGTACGAGGAAATGCCATGGGGGATACTTCACTGAATCATCGTAGCAATTAGTTGGAATTTAATATAGAAACCCCCCAGTCTACTCTACAGGCACTTTAGACCCTGTGGGAATTAGCTAGGAGACCACAGGGATCTGAAGGCATCCCGACTGGCGTTCAGCATAAACTCCAGTTCCTTAATTCCTTACCCTAAACCCTAAACCCCTAAACCCCTAAACCCTAAACCGAAAACCCTAAACCCCTAAACCCTAAACCCCTAAACCCCTAAACCCTAAACCCCTGCAGCCCGTAAGCTTTAAGCCCTATAGAGCCGAAACCAAACCGCCAAGTCCTATAACCTTCATATGGGTGGTTGGCAGAATTGGGGTCCCTTTTCGGGTACCCTAAATATAGTCAAAGGGGAAAAGGAGGGACCCCTAATGGGGACCCCTACCCTACTGGGTATATAATAGCTATATTAAGGGTATATACCTATGGGTCCTTATTAAGGGTCCCTCCTATTACCCTTGGATATAGGTGCCGTATTATAATAAGGACCCACAAAGCGACCCGAAGTTTGACAACCACCCATAAATCCTACTTAACCCTCTCAAATTCGAGGTCTCGAGGAGGTGCCCGAGCCCTGTGTCTATGCCAACGGTCTGTGGCTCGCAAGTGCTGCTTACCCGGGTTCTGTGGCCATGGAGGCCCGGATCGGTGTTGGGGATTGGAGAGGGGCTTTTGGTGTTGGGTGTAGTAACGCCCTTGCGTTGCTGCACCTCTCATGTTTGCATGTTTGATGGTTCAGGTCTTGAGGGTTTTTGGGTGCTTTAGTTCAAGGCTGGGGTTCGTTCCGTCTAAGCTTTCGGTTTGGTTGAGGAATGGGGGCTTCGAATTCACAACGGGGCTCCGGCGTTGGGTTTTGTTCATTGCTTCCGTCTCGTTTTGCCGGTGCCATAGGAATTTTAGGGAGTTTCGAACACTGGCTCAATTTTGATCGAGTCAAGAGTCTCCGCGAGGGCTGTGCAAATAAACATGGAGGTTGGCATGATACGGTTGATGATATAAATCCTGCATTGCCCTTAATAAGGAATACACCATAATTCCCATAGTTTAGGGTCCTGAAGGTAATGCAGGATTTGTATCATCCACCGTATGTCAGGTGTTTTACGGTTCCAAACCATGTGAAGCTCCTTTTTCGCTTCCTGTCACCGTGTGTGTAGTACCCTGAACCGTAAACCCAAAAAGGAGGGACAGCGGACCCTTAATGGGGACCCCTACCCTTTAATGGGCTATATAGTGGGTATATAATAGCTATATTAAGGCAAAACCAGCATATTAATTAAGGTAATACCAGCAGTGCTTCCAGGGTCCCGGAAGCACTGGGTTAATTTAACCCAAGGCCGCAAAGCGCAAGCACTAAATCCGACTAACTCCCTCCAACCCTCATGAAAATTTAAAACCTCGAAGACCCTGATCCATGAACTGCGAAAATCCATAATCAGATGATCGCATGTGAAGCTAAGTGCCTTAACCGTGTTAGTTCTGCAATGCTTTTTCGAGATTGTGGATAGCATATGGTAAGAGCCCGATCAAGTTCTCTAGAGTGGTGTCATTGTGTACCCCAGTCATAGTATCAATGCCCCTGTGTTCCCCCCTTACCCAAAAAGAGCCCTCAAGCCCCCGATAGAACTCCCCTAAGCCCTAAACCCAAAGGTAACAAAGGTAGGTAAAACAATGGCCCAACCCCTAACCCTAAACCCTAAACCCAACACCTACAAATTCCCTTATTCTACATACTTTTTGGGTCTAGGTACACCCTAAACCAACAAGCTTTACCATCCGCTTAAGTGGCCAACGCTTCGTCCTCGCGAGCTATGGAGATGGTACAGGAGCTCACCGATGAAAATCTCGGCCTGATCCTTGCCATTGTTTAAGGTTTAGGGGTTTAGCCGTTGAGGGTTTAGGGTTTAAGGTTTAGGGGGTTTTGCCGTTTAGGATTTAGGGTTTAAGGTTTAGGGGTTTTGTCGTTTAGGGTTTAGGGTTTGGGGTTTTGTTGAGTCGTAGGCTTGCTAGGCTCAGCTTGAGCCAGAATCCCTGTAGGTAATTGGAGTCCTAGGGTTAAATTCCGAGAGGGTCCACATATACTACCATCAGTTGCTAAAAGACTAGCCTTTTATGGCGGGCCAATTATGATTCCGTCCATAACGGTACTATACATGGACCCTCTCGGAAATGAAGGATTATACAATATTATACCCTAAACCCTGCAACGTATCAGGAGTGCATATGGGCCCTCTTGGATTGCCTTCAAAGTAGCTATACGGGGTGTTCCGAAAATTTGGGTGTACCTCATTTTGGGGTCCTTACAATGAGGATCCCACCGTTTAGGGTACTATTTTAGGGTCTCCCTGTTTTGGGAAACTCCCATGTACTAGAATACAGGGTTTCTAGATCAGGATTTGCTATCATGATGTGGGGAAGTGTCCCCCGTAACAGCACCTAGGACCCTCACGCATTAATGTAGGGACCGGGGTTATTGTAATTGTAGCAAAAAGAAAAACATACACCAAAACCCTATTCTTATTATGAAGGCACCACCCTCGTGGATTAGCCCCAGAGAGCCCAATCCCCCTTAATGAAGGAACATACCTTAAATTCTGAGCAGCTTCATATTATGATTTAAAGTACATTCCTTAATTAGAGGGGTATTGGGCTCTCTGGGGCAGCACTGCCCAGAGATCCCAATACCCCTTAAGTAAGGAATATACCTCAAATGATAATATTAAGCCCCCTATGATTTCAGGTGTATTCCTCAAATAAGGGGTATTCGAAACCCCTAAACCCTACAGATCCCTTATAGATCCCTTAAAGGAGCCCTATAAGGTATCTTGCTTAATTCAGGGGGCCCTTTAGGGTTCTCGGGGTCAGCACTGAGGATCCTCTTTTCTGGACCCCAAAACCCTGTTCTAATTATTAACTAGGATGCCCAGCAGTACCCTTACAGTAGAAGCCAGAAAGTTGGAATATCAATATCGTAACCCCTTTAAGGTAAATTTGTATGGGATCCTACCATTAATCCATATTCCAACTTTCTGGAGTTCCCTTTATTCCCTTTTTGTAGTCCTAGGTGCCTTATAAAGTTACCCAATACCAAAAAGAGAGGCCTTTTTATTCTTAGGGTACTGGGTATCCTAGCCTCTATACTATAGTCCCCTTATACATCCCTTATCTTGAAGGAACCCTGAAAGGAGCCCAAAACCTATTCTTATTCTTACGGCCCCTATACTAAATCCTTCTAGCAGCCCTTATAGTAACCCTTATAGGCCATTTATGAGAACCCTTCAAGGGAACCCGGTTCTTGAGCCCCCTTCACTGAGGATCCTCTCCTGCCTGACGCTACGGAGCCTGCCAAGCGCTGCTCGCGTCGCCAGGAGACGGGTTGAAAAGCGCTGGAAGGATTTAGGGCTTATTGTCAGGGTTAATTAGCGTTTAGGTTTTTTGGGATCCGGGTTGAACAGAGCTTGAAGGATTTGGGGCTTAAGGGATAAAGTAAAAGCCAGAAAGTTGGAATATTATTATCCTAAACCCTTTATGGTAAATTATAAGGTATCCTACCCTGAAGCCATATTCCAACTTTCTGGAGTTCCCTTTAGGGTTGGGTCTAGCAGTTTTAGGGACCAGGGTTTAGGGTTAGGGCTTTGCGTTTAGGATTTAAGGTTTAGGGTTTAGGGCGTTTAGGGTGTTTACCTGTGGCTACAACAGCCTTTTATTTCAAGGTTGATTTTTAAGCGGTTTCACAGGTGTTACAGGGGCAACTTGGTGGCTTGACAGACCGATTTCGCGGCTGTTCTAGATCTAGGTTTGGTGGTGTTGCAGTGGGCTTGTACTAAGTGTTGCATGACTACAATCGACAATCTTTTAAACCAGCAGCAGCACTCAGCTGTCCGACAAACTACCAAGAATCAGTCCGTTGGCGAGGTTTGCTGGCAACTAATGCCGGTTGATAGCACGCCAGGCCACAATTGCGGAACCTCACCCCCCTCCCGGCCGAAAGCCCAATCCGTCTCCGTAAATCCGGATTGCACTGCGTAGACCTGCAACCTTTGTAGATCCCTAATGGGATCCTTTAAGGACCTGCCTGTTCAGGAGATGGCGCGCTGCATCGGCATTGGGGTTTTCGAAGCTGCTCTGGAGGAAAGAAGCCCAGTACAGCGAGGTGGGACCTGAACCAGAGCGTCTCCCTTTCCTTTAAGGGGCTCCCGTATGGGCACTATAAAGGGATCTTTTAGGGATTTATGGTGTTTAGGGTATAATAAGGCTCCATGTGCCCAGATGGTAGACACCTGATCACCTCTCCATAGGGCTCCATGTGGGTAGGTCTCGACCTAAGGGTCCCGTCTACGGTGCTGTTCACAAGCGTGCCGTGCCATTTTGGGACCTGGGAAGGGACATTAACTTAGAGAACTTCAGAACTACCCATGTATTAGGGGCCAAAAAGCACATATGCATAAGCATTGCTAGGGATATCCCTACCTTACTGGGCTATCAGGGGGTTTATATGGGATATCCCTATCCTATTTTTTGCTTATGTGCTCTTTGGGGGCCCTATTGTAACTATAGATCTTGAACACTTAAGCCTCAGAAAAGGTCCCAATTAAAGCAGTTCAAGGCCGAAGTATGTATACTTGATGTCGGTAAATGGCGCCTGAGGGTCTACCCATAGGCTCCATTTCCTTTTTGGGATTACCTTATAGACTTCTAAATATGAGCCCCAAAACAGGAACTACTTTGGTGCCTTTGGGTAGTTTGGGGTTTCCCCACGAATAGGGACCCCTTCGTTGTGCCAGGTGATGCTACCAGATGGCAAACGACTGGGAGATGGCTTTGTCACATTTCTGGGTGATGGCAGCGCTCTGGTTTTGGCGGCATGTCACAAGGAGGGCATGTCAAAGCAACAGGAACTCAAACACAGACGCAGACGGATAGCATGCTAATGAGAAGAAAAGCTCGAAAGAAGAGGCACCCGAACACCCTTCAACGCCGTGTCTCACCCCATCTTAAAGGCCTTATACAACGTAATTATACAACCCCTGATTTGGACCTCGAGCTTATACGGAATCCATCCCTCCCCTTTCAATTCACTACAGAACCGTTAAGTTCAGCCTGAAACAAGCTATATTTTCCCCCAAAGCGTTTGTACAACCCTACAAACCCTGCAAGATAAGCCTGCAGATTCCTATTCTCCCCTATGAATAGAGCCCTAAACACCAAACCCTAAATCCTAGACCCTAAACCTAAACCCTAAATCCTAAACCCTAACCTCTCGCAGGAGTCGAGAGTTTGGACTTATTGGCTTCCCGATGGATCTACGCAGGTTCAGGAGAAGACGAGCCGGCAATGGCCATTTTCCAGGTGGGGACATAAGGGCTTTGATACGGTTGATGATATAAGTCCTGCATTACCCATTGATATACCATAATTCCTATAATCAACAGTGGTTAAGAGCGTGTTCCTTCAAAGTCTCTACATTGAGGATGTTATGTTTTGGGACATGGGGGGTTGTAGTCGAAATGGTGTATTCGGGGTATATCATACTACGAGTACTTCTACAAGTGCGAGTGGTATTATTGTTGTTTTGTTTATCCAGCCTTCCTGTTACCTTGTTCACATGGCCAATGTGAAATTCCACGGATCTCGAACCCCAAGCCCGAATTTCCATGTTTGGTGTTTAAGGTGTTACAAGGTTTGGAGCTTTCAGGTTTAATATAGGGGCCTGAATAAATTCCTATTTTCTTTTGGGGGGTTCCTTGCTATAACTGTGGCATAATATGCCGCAAAGCCCCATTCAGCTGTTCAGGCCCCTACATTAGGGTTCTGGGGTTGAGGGCCCTAAACCCTAAGTAAGGGTTCTGGGGTTGAGGGCCCTAAACCCTAAACTCTAAGGGTTCTTGGGGTTGAGAGCCCATAAACCCTAAACTCCAAGGGTTCTGGGGTTGAGGGCAGGCTCCGCAGCGGCGTTGCCGGGCTCGTTGGGTATGCGGGGCAGCAGATCGCATTCTTCCCTGCAGCAGCTGGGAGTTGCACATGGTCAAGCAAGACGCAGGTGGGAGACGCAGAAACAGACCACGTGTAAGAGCCTTAATAATATTTCTGTTGGAGGGCTCCTGATTGCAGGTAGAATAAAATCAACCCCAAACCCTATTCCAATTATTAACGCCCCTATATATCAGATCGTAAGCCCCATGTTGTAGCGGGAAAGCCCAAGGTCATTGGCCGCACACATCAGAATATACTACACTGTGGAGAGCATCTGTTTCTTCTTTGCCACGGGAATTGGTGGCATGATGAGCGACTTAGTCTTACAATACCCTATCTTTAACCTGCTTGATTCAAGCATTCGTCGTTTTCTGAAGCAGCAGACAATACCCAAACTTATTGTTTGGGGGAATCTTTACCTTCGGTTTCCATGGGTCTTCGTTGAAGCAAGGCAGCTGTTTGCTGACGTTCTTGACATGCGAGAGGGCACGTATCAGAAGATTGACATCACCAAGATGCGTGATGACATGGCGCAACTGCTGGGAGATGACTCCGCCCGACGCCAAGCAGTGAGCTCGACAAGAGACCCTCAGCAGCAGAGTCACTACCCATAGCCCCTGTATGACCCCATGCGAAACTTAGTTTTAAGTTACCCGGAGCCCCAGAAACTGGACAAATAAGGACCATTTCGTCTTCCATGTTAACACCTTCACCGGCAAGAAGATTGCAGGGGCCGTTCGCATCACAAAAACTGGAGGAGGAACAAGTTTCTGGGTTCATGTTGGAGAACTTATATGGGTGGCTGTCAAAATCATGGTCCCTTTTTGGGTCCCTATGATCATACGGCACCTTTTATTTAGGGTATATACCCAGAAAAGGACACTTAATTTTGACAACTACCCATATCAGTGTTCAGACGCTTAGGATTCCCGGTTTCCTTTTTGATGGGGAACTACTTGCGGGGGCGGGGGACTTAGTAATTAGGGTCCTTTCTTGATCCTTAATATATTACGGACCTAATATTGAGGGTACCCTAAAAGGGGCCATAATTTTGACAACTACCCGAATCCAGGGCCCCTCAAGCCAGAACCAAAAGTCTCCTCCACCCCTGAAGCTACAGTAAACCCCATAAAGTTGGAAACCGGATTAAGGCCAAATAGTGCTGGGATTCCCTATACACTACTCTGAAGGGTTGCGGCTATGGGTTTTCCAACTTTTCGGCTTCTACTGTATAGGGGTTGGGGTGTAGGGTTTAGTGGCTTCGGGTTCCGGGATTGATGGGCTTAGGGAGTTTAGGGGCTTAGGGTTTAGGGCTTAGGACCGCAACAGTATTCCCTTACATAGAGTCCCTGAAACCAGTATGGTATACGATACCCGCCAAAACAGTCCCTGATGTCATCATGGCATAATAGGCCACCAAAGCCCGAAGACGATTGCTAACGAAGCCCTCATGACCCCAAAAACCCTGGATCCGATTCTCGAAATCCTATATACCTGAACCCTGGATACCCGAAGCTCGACCAGCAAAACGACCCCTTCTAGAAAGCTTAAACCCTAAGGCCTAAACCTCTTATAGAAGTCCGAAACCCTAACCCCCAAACCCCTTACAGAAAGCCTTATCAACACCTTAAGCCCTAAGCCCCTTAGCTTGTTGTTCAAAGGACCGGCCAATGTATAGACTATTTGGATACATGGACCCTTATAAACTAAACCCTAAACCCTAAACCCTAAATCCTAAACCCTAAACCCTAAACCCTAAACCCTTTAAAGGAAGCCTAAAAGGAACCCTCAGGGTTCTTCCTACGCCCTAAACCCTACGCCCTAAACCGTAAACGGGTTCTACGTAGCCCTATGGGCATTCCCCAGTGACCTTGTGTTGCAGGAGAAAAGGAGCGACAAAAAACTGGTTCTACGGTTGATTATATAAATCTTGCATTACCCATAGTAAGGAACATCCCATAATCCCCATAGTTTAGGGTCCTTAAGGTACTGCAGGATTTATATCATCAACAGTAGAAAGCCCAGGTTCGGCAGTCGATGCTCCTATCTTCGGTTAGTAGAGACTGGAAGAATGGAAGCAATGGTAGTTATAATTGTACCCCATTCCTCCATTCCCTACTAACCAAAGGTAAGGAAAGCCCAGGTTCGGCAGTCGATGCCCCGTGCTCCATGGCTCCTGTGAGCTTCGCGAAGAGCTGGGCGAGTGGAGATTTGATCGCGCAGCTGGAGGAAGGGTGGGCTTTAGGGTTTTAGGGATGTACAGTCCTTTAAGGGTTCCTGTAAGGGTGAGGAATTTGGGGCTTTAGGGGCTTTGAGGGTTTGGGTTTAGGGGTTTGGGATTTAGGGGTTTGGGGTATTTTGTAGGGGTGTAGAGCTGGTGGAACGGTGGGCTTTAGGGCTTTAGGGATGCACTCCTTTAAGGGTTCCTTATGGGCTTCCTTTAGGGGTGTAGGGTTGGGGTCCGAGGGTATTAGGGCTTCAGAGATTCAGGAGAGCTCAGGATTAGGGGTTTGGGGTATTAGGGGGTTTAGGATTTAGGGTTTAGGGTTTGGAGGTTTAGGGTTTAGGGTTTGGAGGGTTTGGAGGGTTTGGGGGTTTGGGGGTTTGGGGGGTTTGGGGCTTAGGGTATGATACCTCAGTCATGTTGGAGAGGGAGATGTTCTATGAGGGTTGCTATACCGGCATGCAGGCTCTATAAGGGTCACTGCTGCGAGGGCTTCAGAAGGGTTGCCATACTTGTAAGGCCGGGGGACTTAGTAAGTAGATAGTGAGTAGACTTATAAGTACCCTAAAAGGGACCCTAATTGGGGTTATGGTACTTATAAGTCCCTAAAATAACCAGTTACTAAGTCCCCCGACCCTCCAAGTAGTATGGGGGTTGGAGCGGGCTCGAACCGACTACGGAAGTACGGGAGCCTGAAAGTTTCTCGTTCCAACCATGTAAAGCAGCGCAAGAGCCTCCAAGCCCGGATGGGCATCCTCCCCAGGGATCCCAATACCACTTGATTAAGGAATATACCTTCAATCAAAATATTAGGGCCTCTATAATTTAAGGTAGATTCCTTTAATTAATGGGTACTAGAATCCCCTAAACCCGAAACCCTATACATCCCTTTAGAGGAACCTTAAGGTATATTCCTTAATTAAGGGTATTGGGTTCTCTGGGTCCATACTCAGACGCTTTGTCCTACCCCGAAGTTCTGGGTTGAGGCTGGGTTGCCTGCTTACTTAAAGGCTCATGGGACTTAGTAAGTAAGGTTATAAGTAGGTTATAATTAGGATAACCCCACTTAGCGGACTTATAACCCCAATTATAACCTACTTACTAAGTCCCATGATCCTTCAAGTAGGGTTGGGACGGTCACTGCACTGGAAAAGTGCTTCAACGCTTTTTTCTTGACATTGGCCCAAGCCAGACCCTTCAAGAGCATGTAGGTACAGGCCCTTCAACAGCAAGATAGTACAAGTCGAACATGGGGGCCTTCATATATACCTATACTATTTTGCGGGGCTCCTTGCTATAATCATAGTATAATATGGCCCCAAAACCCTATTCTAATTCTTAAGGCCCCTATATATCAGATCGCAAGCCCCATGTTGTAGCGGTTTTGCCGAGGAGCCCAATGAACTTCCAGTTGAAGACCATCTCCTCCTCTATAGTCGCTGGCGGAAGAATGGACTCAGCGTCTTAGTTCGGACAAACGCATTCTTCGGTTGATGATAAAAATCCTGCATTACCTTTTTGGACCCTAAACTATGGGAATATTGGTATATTCCTTATTGTGGTTAATGCAGGATTTATACCATCAACAGTTTCACCCAAAAGCTCCATGCACCCGCGTAGGCCTGAAAGTACCTATGTCGGGACCCCTTCAAGGTCCAAGTATATACTATATAGGCACATGGAGGCTTTGCGGTAAGCCTTGTGTTTCCTTGAAGGTGCAAGTGCCGAGTAATGCTATGCCCCCAAATGCTAAGTAAGCTGCATAGCTATAATCCTAAACACCGGAACCTAACCCGACTTTGGAGCTAAAGGGGGTCTTATAGTTGGTTGTGTAGTGAAACATGTTTCTGAAAGGTTTACCTTTTAGGGTTCAGGCGTTGGGGGGTTTAAACGGTTTAGAGTTTAGGATTGTTGCTCTTGGGTCTTGGGTTAGGCCAAGTAAGGTGTTTGCCTGCTGGATGCTGCCAGCGGCATGGTTCGATCGCAGCTTTTACGGCCACCCTCAGGCACAGGTCCTCAACACCATGCTTGGAGGGTCGGGGGGCTTAGTAACTGGTTATTTTAGGGACTTATAAGTACCTGAACCCCAATTAGGGTCCCGTTTAGGGTACTTATAAGTCTACTTACTAACTACTTACTAAGTCCCCCGACCCCCCAAGTACTCTTTATACGAACCGGACGTAAACGGAGTTGACGGCTCTGAGGTAAGGGATACCCTAAACCAACTCCAGATGACCTCAAACCGGACCTGAACCATAGGCCATAAACCCTGAACAGGACCTAAACCAAAAATCGTAAACAGGACCCGCACCCTTAAATCCCAAGCAGGACCTAAACCCTGAGCTGTAAACACTACCACACCAGCCACCCTAAAGTCTAACCCCTACACAGGGAAGCCAGAGAACCCAATACCCCTTAATTACGGATGGATGCTAGGGGGTATTGGGATCTCTGGGAACCCGAAGAGCTTTTCCCTGCACTCTGAACAGGCCCTGCTGGCCAGTTTTTCGCAGATCGAGACATGGGTGCCGCTTGGTTCTTGTTAAGGAACTGCTGCAGGTGCTACCATGAGAGGAATTCCTGTAAGGTTTCAGATTCGTTTCCCTGACTTAGGGGCGTTGAAGAAACATTTTGAAGTTTCGTTTTGTATAAGTTCCAGGGTGTATTATCACTAATGATGTTTTTTACTGGCTTCTAAGGTTAGAAGTATGGGCCCCTAATATGGACCCTTAGGCATTTTTGAGGGTGTTTTAGAGACCCTTCAGAGTCCGTTGATGGCTGTGTTCAAGAGCAGCCGAGGCTGTTTCTGTTTCGCTGAGCTTTGACATCATATGTGGCTGCGGCGTGGCTCCACGAGGCTTGCAGCCTCCACCCGTTGTGGTCTGGGATTTGTCAACTGGACTTGTGCTGCAACAGTTCTGCCATCATGCTGTTCAGCCAGATGCTTCAGCGGTCCTTCCAGCAACGCCTCTTGAGCCAGTGGGCGGTGGGTATCGTTTCAGTGTTGGAAATAACGTGGAATGCTTCACGAGCGAGGGGTGGCAGCCAGGACGTGTCATTGAGCAGAACTATCGGGAAACCGATTGGCCAGTTGGTGTCAGCGCACCTTACCAAGTCCGACTCACAGGTGACACTCCGGCATTGATCTATGTCCCGCAAGATCTGCCACGCCTCATCCGCCCAATCGGCAACAGGCAGGCTTACGAATCTGGTGAGGTCGACATTCAGATTGCAATGCACCCGACACGACGCTGCATCATGCTAGGCCTTTGGCAGAAGTCTCGAGGACGCGTGCATTGCCTTGAAGTTGTGCCTTAGGCCCAAGGTCCCGAACGAGGGTAGGCGTTAGAGTAGTTTTTTGGCTTCCCAGGTGAGGGCACTTGTTTCTGTTGTTGCTGCTCTGCGATGCCAGCAATGTGCAGCGACCTGAGATTGCGGAAAAAGACAAGAATCAGATTCCGTGCACCAGCAGCCCGTGTATGTTATTAAGTGTACACGCAGAAGTTCTCACCCTAGACCTTTCATGAACACCTAAGCCACTCTTGGTAATAGTAGCACACACGTACATATATATATATATACACACATGCACACACACAATTCTTTAAGTACTCACAGACACACAGACATACACGGATAAAGCATGTTTGAAGCCCTGAGCTCTTTGAAGCCCTTCTTGGGGAGCATTCAACTAGAATGCCCAAACGGCCATGGAGGGGGGGGTGTCGGGAGACCCTACACTCCCAAAAAAACCTAGCCCCCTGTCTTGAGCTTTTATAAAGCCTGCCCCGAGATCTTCTCCTAGAAATACTTTAGAACTAGCAAAAACCTGCCGTGACACGCGATGAAGCCCTCCAAAAACCCCAAACCACATAACCACATACACGTCCCTAAGCCTATCTACCATAAAGCCCTCGAAACTCTCATGACAAACCATAACAGCCCCAGGACATTCTGGACCCCATGCATCCCCATAAAGCCGTAGTAAATCTTAAACCACCTACACCATTTTCAACCCTATACAGTCACGAAAGCACCAAACCAACAAACCAACAATCAAAGCCCAAACCCCACAGACAATCTGTTAAAATCCTGTAAAAACCTTAGATAGAGAGTCTGTAAAGCCCGAATACAAATCTTGAGAAACTCCCGGATACCTTGACAAACCATGCAAAGCCCCAAGCCCTAAAACCCACAAATAAAAGCACAACTTACCACGCCCTACGTAGACCTACATAGAACCCTCTATAAACCTCAAACCCCCTAGACCCTCCATCTACCCTCTATTAGACCCTACCCATTATTTCGGGACCCTTTACCCCTGTTTGAGGGTACAAGGAGGGTCCTGGCCTACGACCATCTCCGGAGGTTATAAATCTGCATTACCTTCAGGACCCTAAACAATGGGAATTATGGTATATTCCTTATTATGGGTAATGCAGGATTTATATCATCAACCCTCACAGTCGGGGTATCAGAATCCCCCTAAACCTTCAACTCTATAGATCCCTTTAAAGGAACCCTACAGCCTAAACCCTATAGATCCCAAAAGGAACCCTAAAGATCTCTTATAGATCCCTTTAAAGGAACCCTTAAAGGTACCCTTATAGATCCCTTTAAAGGAACGTAAAGGTACCCATATAGATCCCTTTAAAGGAACCCTACGACCATCTCTGGAGGTTGGTATTTGATGATATAAATATTGCATTACCTTCAGGACCCTAAACTATGGGACAGGATTTATATCATCAACCGTACGACGATCTCCGGAGGTTGGTATCACTGCAAGGGTGGATGACTTCTGGGACACCGGAGGATCCAGAAGCTCGCTCCCTGGGGGGGATTTTTGGGTTTTGGGTTTAGGGCTTCAGGGTTTTAGGGTTTTAGGGTTTAGGGTTTAGGGTTTAGGGTTTGGAGTTTAGGGTTTGGGGTTTTAGGGTTTAGGGTTTAGAGTTTAGGGTTTAGGGTTTAGAGTTTATAGGGTTTAGAGTTCAGGGTTTAGAGTTTAGGGTTTAGGGCTTAGAGTTCAGGGTTTAGGGATGTTTAGGGTTTAGAGTTTAGGTTACCGCGAGGCTTTCTATCACAAGGGGTACGATCAAGGTCACCGCAGTTTTGGGTTTAGCGGCTAGGGTTTTGAGACTTTCCGTTAAGCTTTTTTTCTGTCAGGGTCGATGAGGAGTAAGACTTCAAAGTCGAGGTAGGCTTCCTACCATTTGCTTAAGAACCCCAAAAAAATAAAAATATATTCCTTATAGGGATAATATAGGGATTATCATTTTTTATTTTTTGGGGTGTTCTTAAGCAAATAGTAGCTTCTGAATGGTTAGACCCATTAAGGTTCCTTGCAATCCTGACTACAGAGACGGGGGTGGTTTGCAACGTACTCCTGACAATTCAAGATCACAGCCTACCTTCTGTTGTGTAGGGCTAGGGTTTAGGGTTATGGTTTAGGGGTTTAGGGTTCAGTTTGGAGCTACAAGACAGGGCTTTACAAGGGTTTTTGAATACGCTTCATAGAGTCGCTGTCGGCCTTGATGGCGGGGCCCTCCCTCAGGATCCTCTTGGGACTGAAGAAATCACGATAAACCCAGAGACTCCAATATCCCTTAATTAACGAATATACCTTAAATTCTAGTAGGATCCCTAATAAGATTTTAAGTATATTCCTTAATTAAGGGATATTGGAGTCTCTGGGAACTCAAGGGTCCCGCCCGTTATCGGTGCGCAGGAAGTAAATGGGTTTACTTTCCAGGGGTCTACATGAAATCGTCCAACCCAAAGCCTAAACCCCACATCCAATAATCCTGAACCTTCGAGCCCTAAAGCTCCAAGGGCCCAAATGCCGACCACTATTGGGAGGAGATTACCTAGTCTTAACCCCTATATCATATGTCCCTGCTCGGTATGTTTCTGTGGCTTTTGTGGCTGCTAGACTGCTAGACATCCTTGTGCTCGCATGCCATCACTTTGCGCCAGAGCCTGAAGTAGGGTTGCATGTCCTGCTACTGCACATCATTGAGATGCCAGCCCCGAAACTGTTCGGTGTTGGCTTTGCAGGCTTCTTATTCTGTGCCCCAATCCCTGAGTCCAAGAATTTACGGACCCAAAAATTACCAATACTGGTGTGAGGGTTTCTTGTTAGAGTAGAGTGTACCCTAAATATCTATTCTAATTATTCAGGCCCCCACCCAAAGGGTCCGAACTACCTCTATAGTAGAATGCAGGGTTTATATATTAGGAATTACTATTATGAGTTGGGGAAGTATCCCCCATAACTGTACTTTGGGCCCTTTGGGCCATAGTAGGCCCCTGTACTATAGAACCCTTCTATAGATCCCCTACAGTATCCCTTTAAGGAACCCTTTAAAAGAACCCCCTGAGCCCTCTTCTAATTATTAAGTATTGCTCCAACCTCTTCTATAATTATTCAGGCCTTTACTGTAGAACCCGACAAAAGATCCCTTATATGTGCCAGCATCCGCGCACCCCCCCCCCCTCCCCCCCCCATGGTAATCCCCCTCCCCCCCCCTGTGGTTCCTGTGGTTCCCCCCCCCCCTGTGGTTCCTCTTGGTTTTCCCCCTCCCTTTTGTGGTTCTTCTGGTTCCTGTCTCCCCCCTCCCCCCCTGTGGTTCCTGTGGTTCCTCCGCGTGGTTGCTGCTGCTTTGTTGTTGCTGCTGTTCTTCTTCTTGTTCTTGTTCTTGTTCTTGTTGTGTGGTCGCCCGGGTCGGGGGGGGGGGATACCATGGGGGGGGGGGGGGGGGGGGGGTCGAGAACGCGGAGCGCGGGCACATATAGAGCCCTTTAAGGGTCCCTTTAAAGTAAAAGCCAGAAAGTTGGAATATGACTATCCTAAACCCTTTATGGTAAATTATAGGGGATCCTACCATTGATCCATATTCCAACTTTCTGGAGTTCCCTTTAAAGGAGCCCTATTGCTCCAACGCATCCGCTGCCATGGCTACGGTGGTGCAGCCGGCACTTCAGGCTCAGCCTGCAGATGGCTTGCCCAGAGGCTCCATCTACCCCAATAAGGTAAAAGCCAGAAAGTTGGAATATGATTATCCTAACCCTTCTATGGTAAATTATAGGGAAGGAAAGGGATCTATAGGGATTCTATAAGGGTTTAGGGTTTAGGGTTTAGAGTACTTGGAGGGTCGGGGGACTTAGTAACTGGTTATTTGAGGGACTTATAAGTACCATAACCCCAATTAGGGTCCCTTGTAGGGTACTTATAAGTCTTCTTACCAACCACTTATTAAGTCCCCCGACCCCCCAAGCAGAGGCTCCATCTACCCCAATAGGGTTCCTTTAAGGGCTCCCAGAGCAGAAGGGTCCATGTACCCAAGCAGTATATACTTTGCCCCCAAAGTAGTCCCTACCCAAGGGGCCCAAGGGTTCACATTTTGAATTCTGTAAGGTAAACTCAAACAAGAACTACTATGGGGCCTATGGGTATATAGGTACTTTGGGGCCGCAGTATTTAATTTTTGTGTAGATTCGAGGGTGTCGAGTGCATTTTTGGCGACCGAGTACTTCTGCCACAACGGCGCTGGTAACACTAGAAATGCTACAGTAGCTCGTAGTCCCTATTCTCATTTGGTTAGATAAGATCATACTAACACAGTAGTAGGGCATAGCCCCGTATTGTCATTCGGTTATATAGCGTAAGAACAACAGCAGTATCAGTATTAGTTAAGCCCAATCCCTCAAACCCTGAAACCCTCAAGCCAGAAGCATCAAAGAGCATCGCAATAGCTCCCCAAGAGCGAAGCTTCATTCTCAGCTGACCTTTCCCGGAGCGCCAGGATAGGATGTGGTTCGTGTACATGAACACTTTTTGGGGGTCTGCCCTAGCGTGAATGCCTTGTTGACCTCTAGCCAAGCATCAACCTCGCGACGAATACTCGTTCAGTGTTTTGATTCCCGTTCCAGCTTCTTCTAGACCACCATTTGAGAGGTTCCAAAGGTTTCCTGGCCATGCTCCATCCTGGGCGTCCTTCCAAAGTGACTTGCTTTTGGGTCTGCTGCAAGAGGGGAGGTACCATAGAATGATCGCTGAACACTAAGCCCAAATGCCGGACAGTTCGGGAAGCCAAGCATTGCGCAGCTCATGTAAGCTCGAGCCACAGAAGCAATCGTTGAAGAGTGGGCTAAGGACTCGAGGCGTAAGGTTTAGGATTTAGTGTTCGGGATTCTGGCTTCATGTAGAGCCCTGAAAAAGGGAAGTATACTAGCTAGGGATCCGACTATACTGATCCTTAAGGAGGGGGTGAATTATTCATGAAAGGTCTTCCCATCCAATACCCGCAGCCTTCACAGCTTGTTCATTCCCACTTCATGGTTCTTGAACCTTCAGGATAATGCCTCCCAAAGAGTTTCTAAGTCACTTCTAAAAGACAGGCTTTGCAGAGCACAGGGGGATGAAGCTGCGGCCAAGCTCCGATAGATACCTATACCCAGCCTGAATGCCTGAACCCAAAAACCCTAAGGCTCCAGGTACCTATACAATATACACTTTGGCCCAAAAGGGTCCCACATACCTAAAGGCCCCAAAGTAGTTCCTTTTTGGGTTCGTATGTAGAATCCTATAAGGTAGTCCCAAAAAGGAACTTCTGTGGGGGCTCTGGGTAGGTACTTCAAGGCATAAGTACATACGATATAGGTGCAGGAAGCTTTCGGGAAATAGAAACTCGGTAGATAGCTTTCCGATGTGACGCCATGCGCCCTTGCTGCATATCCACAGTGCCGGTCGGGGGCTATGTGCCTCGAGCTTGTTTTGCTGGGACTGGCCAGTCGTACCTTTTTCCCGTTATCCTTTCGGGTCCCTATTGAAGCTAAATAATTAGTACAGTAGGAACAAACATACCTTCATCATTGGGGCGCTATAGTCTGGGAACCTCGTTTCGGGTTCATTCTGGGGGCTTCTGGTCGGCCATAGTGCTTCATACGGGGGTTGCCGGAAATAGGGGACCCTTTTCTAATACCTTAAATAGTAGGATCCTTAGTAAACTAGGTTATAATTGGGGTTATAAGTCCCCTAAGTGGGGTTCTCCTAGTTATAACCTACTATTAACCTTACATACTCAGTCCCGTGAGCCTTTAAGTATTGACTTACAGGCAGCCGCCGCGAATAGTCTAGAAGCCTGGAAGGCCAGTGCTCACATTCCGAGGGTTCCTCGTTGTTCGAGTATTGAAGAATTACACCTAAATCGGTTCTAAAAACCCTAAACCCTAAACCCTAAACCCTAAACCCTAAAACTAAACTATCAGAACCCCTAAGGCCCCATTCAAAAAGTAGGTTTTGGTAGGTTAAGGGTTCTAAGATATCATGACGCCTGCATTCGGGAAAGAAAATGCCAGGCACCTGCGTCTGTCGACCCAACCTCGGTGAGAGGCAAGAGTGGCAGGCCGACATCAAAAGGTTTAATTTTAGGGTGAAGGGTTTAGGGTTAAGTGTTGAGGGTTTCGTCCGTTGACGACTTCGGGTCTGGAGTTGTTTTTGGGTGTTTGCCTTGATGGCTTAGAATCTAGAGTTTAGAGTTCAGGTGTTTAGGGCTTCAGTGCATGGTGCGGGTGTTTCTTGTCTTTCATGCTTGTTTGGGGTAGATTGCTCAAAACGGCGACCCTAAACCCTAACTAGGGTCATAAATAGGGTAACTATATTTATACCTGGGTATATCCCCAGTTAAGGTACTTATAACTGTACTTACTAAGTCCCATGAACCTCCAAGTAAAACGTAACCCTGAGAGGATGTTTTTGTAGAGCCCTGAATCGAAGCCATGAAAAAATCAATTCTCAAAACCAAATCCTTTTCGGATCCGGTGTTGGGTTTTTCTGGTTTCCCAGAGACTCCAAAACCCTGTAATTGAGGAATGCGTCTTTACCTTTAATCTCTTTCTACAGTTCAAGGTATATATAAAAGAGTGTGTATATATATATACAATAAATATATACACATATCTATATATAGATACATACCTACGTAAACTTGTTCCTTAATTCATAAAGTTGTTGGAGTCTCTGGCAGGACGGGGACCTCCCTCCCCGCTTGCGGCGCCACCGCCACCGCGTCGCTGTTTGCGACGACGGCGTTGCTGGCGCGACGTGCTCGTGTCTTCGGCTTTATAGTGTAATATGGGGGCCTTAATAGTTACCGGCGCTATTTTCGGGGCTTCTTATTGTACGTATACCAAAAACCCTATTCTAATTATTAAGGCCGCTGTATCAAACTCCATAAAGACCCTACCGCATCCTATACCCTACGCCCTACACTCTTTCAGCCCCACAAGCCACGCCCTAAACCATCCTAAACCCTAAACTCTCTCAGCCCCTAGAGCCACACACCCTAAATCCCCAAAGCCGTCCAAGGCGCCCAATGTGCGCGGCAAGCAGCCGGTGAGGTCTTCCTGGAAGATTTGGACCGATCAGATCCCGGGCGGTCTGCCCTTCGAAGCGAGCATCTTGGTACGTAGAGAAGCCAAGGGGCTCCTTAATTGAGGGAGTATACCTGAAATTTTAGACAGAGGAGAGGCCTTAATATTACTATTTAAGGTATATTCCTCAATCGAGGGGGGAATTGGGATCTGAGGGTTTAATAGTTTAATAGGGTTTAATACTTATTGGCTATACACTCAACTTTTCAATTCTTGTTGTTCTCGGGAGGGTTTGAATTTCAGGGTTTAGGAGTTTAGGCTTCTAGGGTTCAACAGGGTCCCTTGAGCGCGGCAAGATCGGGGCAGAATGGCGTTTTTAAGCCCTTCTGTTCTTCGTGGTGTTGCTCGAGCTTAGCTAAACCCTAAACCCTAAACCCTAAACCCTACCTGTCGCCGAAAAGACCTACCTTTTTAGGGTTCCTTATTATGGTTTCTATATATAGTTCCTTAACAAGGTAGGCCTTTTCGGTTGCAGGTAAACTTAGGGTTTAGGGCCCTTCTCTGCGGCAGCTGGTGAAAGGTGGGCCGTGGCTGGGGAGGTCTTCTTTGAAGAAGTGACGGAGGCGAGCGGCCTCGTGCGAGTCACTGGCTCGGGTGCCAGCAATGGCGCCTTGGTTGAATGTGGGAGTTTCCGAAAATCAGGGGTACCTTATTTTGGGGGTCCTTATGAAAAAGGATCCTACAATTTAGGGTGCCATATTGGGGCCCCCCATATTCGGAAACTCCCATGTAATTGGTGCAGTCTTTTATACACCTTGGATGAGGGGAGCCAAGTTACTGCGAGCGATGAGCAGGCCCTCCTCTTCCCAGCAGTGACTTTTTATCCCCGTGACATGGGGCTTAAGATTAGGGACCCAAAAGGCACATACGCATAAGCATTTTTATGCGGATATCCCTACCTTATTGGGCTTCATTATAAGGGGGTTTATATGGGATATCCCTATCCTAAGTTTTGCTTATGTGCTTTTTTAGGGGTCCTATAAGAGTCTCAAAACGGGTGCGATCTTCCTGTTGTGCATTGAAGTGCCAAGTCCCAAACCCCTAGTAGTCGAGGAGGTAACCTTTAACCTTTTTGGGGTTTAGGGTTTAGGGTATAGTCCCCTAGATAATCCCTATATATCCAAAAAGGCTACTTGGGGGGTCAGGGGACTTAGTAAGTAGACTTATAAGTACCCTAAAAGGGACCCTAATTGGGGTTATGGTACTTATAAGTCCCGAAAATAACCACTTACTAAGTCCCCCGACCCTCCAAGTAACCTTTAGTTCCCCATGAAACTCAACAAGTCCCAAGCCCGAACACTCTACCCTACTCACTGGCGGCTCCCAGCAGAGGTGGCTCGTGGCGGCGTCTGCGGTTCAATGGCAACACGGAGCAGAGTCCGGGTTCTTGTTAAGGAACTTACTTAATTTACATTGCCATAATGGGCATCTATAGTATACAACAAGATTTTCATATTATGGTGCTTTGAAGCTCCCTGATCCTGAGCCCAGGAGCGTGCTCTTGGTGGATGCGAGCAAGACGCCCGAATTTGGTGCATTAGCCTTTGGCGGCTTGTCATCTCTTGCAGGACAATATGGCTTTAGTGCCAGACCTGTCTGGTGTTGGGGGTTTAGACTTCGGTGTCGGCTTGAGTTTAGAGTTTTGGGTGTTTGTTTGAGGCATGAAGTTTGGGGGTTGCAGCTCCTTATCACCATTGTAATCTCCCAAGACCTGATTGAAACGATTAAGGTTCCAAAAGTTTACATACATGTTTTCAGAAATTGTTCTGGTTTTGTACTTGTGACCCAGACGCCTGACGGCCTGAGCACCGTCCGAAGAAAGTCAAGTTTATTCCGGGCCTCGAATCGGAGATAGTGGTTTGCTTCTCCAACACCCAGCTTGACCTTTGCTTCAGTTCAATAGCCAATGGGAGAACTTTATTCTTTTCGGCCTTAGAGTTTAAAGTTGGAACTTCAGGGCCCGGTTATTGAAGAGGAGAGTTTCTGGTTGGCTCTTACGCATTTGAGTGCCCCTGCGAAAATCAACAGTGCATATCCTTTGATTGCTGGGGCGGTGTGCATAAGTCGGCGATCCCTACATCCCCAATTCATATTTCTTAGATCCCCAATGCCCAACCTTTAAACTTTTTGGGTTCTTATAGTTTGGTAGGAATGGGAAAGTTCAACCTTTTGTTTCTGTGGCTTATTGGGGGAAGAAGACATGAAGGAGTGGTCTGCTGTTGGATTCCCTTCTTTGGGTACATGGACCCTTCTACCCTATAAAACCCTATAGATCCCTTGAAGGAACCCTTAAAGGAACCCTATTTGGGTACATGGAATTTTTCGGGGTTCCAGGTTACCTGAACCCTTAATATAGCTATTATATACCCATTATAGGGGTCCCCATTAAGGGTCCCTCCTTTTCCCCTTTGGTTCCAGGTTACCTGAAGTCGCTGGCAGCGGTGGGAACATCTACCGCCAGGGCGCTGGGCCGTCCTGCTCCTGGGTTTCTCAAGTCCTACCCAGAGATTCCAATATGGGGGTTTCCGAAAATAAGGGGTACCTTGTTTTGGGGGTCCCTATAATATGAGGATCCTACCATTTAGGGTACTCTATTAGGGTCCCCTATTTTCGGAAACCCCCATATAGGCCTTAATATTATGATGTAAGGTGTATTGCTTCATTAAGGGGTATTGGGTTCTCCGGGCAAGTCCTACCTTTTTGGTTTCGGGTGCGCCCTTTAACATGCGGGCTGGAGTATTTAGGTAGCAGTTTCTTTTATTTTGTCGCCTCTACGCTGGCTATACTAGAATATAGCCCGAAGCCCTCCTAGAAGGTAATCCCAAAAAGGAACTACTTTGGGGCCTCTGGGTAGAGTTACGGGTTGCTCGAGGGTTTAAAGGGAACTCCAGAAAGTTGGAATATGGTTTCAGGGTAGGATACCTTATAATTTACCATAAAGGGTTGAGGATAATCATATTCCAACTTTCTGGCTTTTACTTTATAGCCCGAAGCCCTATAACTACACCACTACAAAACAGCTTTGCAGTAAGACAAAATCCAGCTTGAGGGATATTGGAGTCTCTGGGTACAACAGGGCTCTATGTGGCAACCTGGTGAAGCACCACAAAACATGTCACACTTTCGTGGCAACATGTGGGAGTTTCCGAAAATGGGGCACCCTGACATATAGCACCTTGAATAGTAGGATCCTTATTATGAGGACCCCAAAATAAGGTACCTCTGATTTGCGGAAACCCCCATGTAAGGACACCCGGCTCTCGTACCTCAAGACCCTATCTCCCGAAATGCAAAGCCCTACTCGCAGGACCCGGGGACGTCGGTATCTTTGAATGCTCTAAGGTATCATCGGTCTTGGGAGGATTTATGGTGCTTTTCTGTAGTCTCGAATACAAGCACCACAAAAAAAAGCAGGCTTTGGGGGGTACACCTAAACCCTACACCCCAAACCTCAAACCCCCAAACCCCCCAAACCCCTAAACCCAACACCGCCTAAACCCCTGAACTGCAAACCTCAAACCCCCAAACCCCTAAACCCCAGACCCAAAACGCCTGAGCCCCATACCCAAAACCAACAACCCCCAAACCCCAAACCCCTAAACCCTATACCTAAACCCTAAAACCCTAAACCCCTAACTAAACCTCCAAACCCCCCAAAACCCCTAAACCCCATACCTAAACCCTAAACCCCTAATTAAACCTCTAAACCCCCAAGAGCCCTAAACCCCCCCTAAATCGCCCTAAATCACCCTAAATCCCGCTAAACCCCTAAACCCTCGATGAGGAAACGCTGCGGGTCCTGGTTATCGGAGTGGGCCTGGGCGCCTTGCCTGGCTGGTTCTGCAAGAAGATGAAGGTGGGGGTTCCGGGTTTAGAGGGCTTCAGGGATTAGGGGTGTAGGTATTAGGGGTTCAGGGGTTTAGGGAAGATGAAGGTGGGAGTTTAGGGCTTACTTGGGGCGTCGGGGGACTTAGTAAGTAGTCAGTAAGTAGACTTATAAGTACGCTAAAAGGGACCCTAAGTGGGGTTATGGTACAAGTCCCGAAAATAACCAGCGACTAGGTCCCCCGACCCTCCAATGAGTTTAGGGCTTAGGGGTTTAGGGGTTAGGGCTCTAGAGGTTTGGGATTGAGGGGGGTAGAGTTTAGGGGTTTAAGTCTGGGGGTTTGGCGTTTAGGGTTCGATGGGGGTTTAGGCTATAGTCTCCTTCGGAAGTGTTTGTACTTTTTGTTCATATAGAACGCAGGAGAATATTAAACATAGTATTTGTGTTATGGTTCTATGGTGGGGGGTATAGTAGGGTTTAGGGTTGAGCTCAGCTTTCCGGGTAGAGCTTAGGGATATACAACAGTGTTATCCGGGCCGTCTATGGATCTGCAACAAGATGAAGGTGGGGGTGCAGGGTTTATAGGGTCTTACGACAGTTTTTTAATGACGGCTTGGAGGTGTTTTGTAGGGGCTCCTCAGTCTTTCGAAAAGGTTCGAGGTACATGTCTGAATAATTCGATAACATTCCCGACTACTTCTCAAGCAGGTGTGTTATTGGGAGGAACTGTAGGGCTCTACGTCTCTGTTGATTAGTATGTGACTACAAGGGCGCATGACTGATCCCCGGTATACGGTTTGCAGTACTACGTCGCGCAGTAGTACTCGGAGGCCTCCGATGGAACAAAAAAGACGCACGCTTATGTTTCAGCGGACTGGTTGGGCCCTGAACCCCACATCCAAAGCCCTAAACAACTCCCGACACTCTAAGCCCTCCCAGAATATATGCCCGAGCGGTCGAGCATTAAATTATGGTGGGTTTAGAGTTTCGGGTTTAGGATTTTCGAGCTTTAGGATATACTATTTAGAGTTGAGTGAGGTTTCTGGTTTCAGCTTTCGCAGTTTTTGAGTGTTTTCAGGTTTGCTTTGAGGCTCGCGATGTTCATGCTCCTCCTAAACCCAAAACCCTGAACCTGGGAAAGCATAATTTCAAGGATTTAGGTTCCCGAAACCTTGAAACCTGAATCCTAAACCTCCTAAATCCTACTGGGAAAGAGTAGAATCAAGGATCTTGGCATCCCAACCCAAAATGCGTAAACCCCAAATACCTAAATGCCTGATTCTTAAATCTCTAAACTCAAGTCCCTAAACCCTAAATTCCTTAAATCTCGCAACCCCTAAGTCCCATCTCTAAAACCATAGGCCTTAAGTCCGTAAACAGTTAGAACTCTAAATCCCCAAAAAACCCTAAATCCCCAAGCCCTCGAAACCCTAAATCCCTAAACCCCTCAAGCCCTAAAGCCTATAATCCCTAAACCCTAAATCCCTAAACCTTACCTTGAGCCATTAATCCCTTAGCCTTAGCCTGACATCCCTAAACCCGAAAGCACTACAACGTTAAATCCTTCAGGGCTACACCCCTAAGCCCGAAACCGCTGAAGTTTAAATCCTTGAACCCTATGTCCGAAAAATTTGAAAACCTCGAACCTCAAACCCCTAAACCCTGCATCCCTAACCCGAAGCCCCTAAGCCCGAATCCCTGAACCCGAAATCCCAAAGCCTTCAACCCTTAAACCCGACATCCCAAAGCCCTGAATCCGTCCTAAAGCCTAAACCTCTAAACCCTAAGCCCTACGAACCCTATAGTAGACCCCAAAAAGTTGGAAACCGGATTAAGGCCAAATAGTGCTGGGATTCCCTATAAAGTTTCCACTTTTGGGCTTCTACTGTAAAACCCTACGAGCCCTAAGAGCCCACAAAAGAGTGCTTTGTGGGCCTTGGCCCCTGGAGGCGACGGTTGACGCTGTGGAGCTCGAGCCTTGGCGGCTTTTGTGGATTTCGGGGGAATTAGGGTGATTATCTAGGGGGATTTAGGGTAGGGTTTAGGGGTTTGGGTGTTTTAGGGGCGTAGGCAGGGTCTAAGGGGGGGCAGGGTTGGGGCTTAAGGGGTGTAGGGTTTAGAGGTTTAGGTTTATTGTCTATATGAATTTGCATGTTTCAAGTGACGGCCATACAAGAACATCTGTTGCAATACCTTGCAGCAGGGTGAGTTAGCAAGTAAGATAGATATGCAGTTAGCTAGTTAGCTAGCTAGCTGATTAGTTAGTTGTTTGAATGTGTAGGCTTGTTTGGATCAAGACTTTGCGATGCTGTCGGGTTCTGTAGGCCAAGGTTCTCAGTGCATCTTGCTTTGGGTAGACGTGTGCGTTTTTAGGTGGCTCGGTGCACGGTTAAGGTAGTTGGACAGCTGCCGGATCGACCGCAAAGTTGCAAGCATCCGTGCATGTAACTGAGCGCCAGTCAGCATCCATCTAAATCCGCTGCGCATGGAAACATTGGCCTTTAAGGACCCAGCAGTGCTTCGTGCTGCTGCCGCCATCGGCGGCATCCCGGTGGGAGCTGTTTGTGATGCGGGCAATGCGAGGGAGCCACATGGAAGCAGTAATTATGCAGTATGCTGGCAGCTTCACAGGGCAGTGAAGTCGAGGTGTGAACAGCTGGAACTTACTTATAGTCGTAGTTCCTTTGTGGCGTTACTTTTCAGGAACCTAACATGAAACTTGTTAAAGCAAAACAAGGAACTACAATGGAGACTATTGGCACAATAAGCTACCCCGCCATTCCCTCTTTTTCTCCTGAGAACTGGTTGTTGAGGCCTCTGTTTTGCGATGCAGTGTGGACTTGTGTACTCGTCTGAAGCAATTGATGCGAAATTGGAGTCATTGCATTTCTGGTGTGGGAAACAGTAAGACCTTCAATCAAAGAATCCTCATGTTTAGCTATCTGCATATGTACGTATCTTTTGTCCCAAGAAAATATGTAGATGGATAACTTGCGACAATCAAAGATTGATAGAGGTGTGAATAACTAGCGCGTTAGTAACGTGGGGTCAAGGTTCCCCCGCTTGGGCTGGTTTGGGCCTGGGCTTCAGGGCTTCGGCTTTGGGTAGTCGTAAGTGAGGCTACTTGGAGGGTCGGGGGACTTAGTAACTGGTTATTTTAGGGACTTATAAGTACCATAACCCCAATTAGTTTCCCTTATAAGGTACTTATAAGTCTACTTACTAGCTACTTACTAAGTCCCCCGACCCCCCAAGTATAATGGTAGGGTAGCTATAGTTATAACCCATCTGGGGGGGGGACTTATAACCCCACTCATAGCTACCCATGAACCTCCAAGTAGGGCTCAGGTTTTTGGGCTTGTGGGGCTTGAGAGCTTTTAGGCTTAGGGTGGCGGTTGAGGGTTTTGGAAGCCAGCGACCACCCTTGATAGCCTTCCCTATAGGCCCTAGACTACGCCGCCCGCGGCCGGCCCTCCAAGATAGTAGTCGCTGCAGAATCCGTATGCCCTACCATTCTGGAGCTCTGCCGCCAAACTCCTTTAACAACAAGTGACCCTTAAGGTGCAATGTCCTGAAGCATGTCTTAGCACTAGGTCCTAACCATAAGCCCTAAGGTAACTTTCGAAGACCTTTCCCATGAGAGCTTCCAGCCCTACATCTCGCAGCTCGGGGCCCTGCCCGACCCCCGTAAAATCTACCTGGGTAGGGCTTCGTATTATGATTCCATGTGCAGTTCAGGCTAGTTAAGGTGAGTACCCAAAGCCCAGCACCCTAGCACCCAAAAGCATAAAGCCTTGAACCCTGAATCCTACGGTTGATGATATAAATCCTGCAATACCAATAGCAAGGAATATGCCATGTTTCCCATATTTTTGGGGACCTTAAGGTAATGCAGGATTTTTATCATCAACCCTAACACCTTGCACCCCAGACCGAAGCGATAGAAAGGTGCGCCAAAGATGCTGCAGAGAGGACTCCCGAGCCCGGAACCCTGCGCGTGTATTGCTGCGACGGTGCAGAGTCCCCTGGATGCAGGAGCCAAGAAGCTACCCAAGCAGAATATGTAGAAGCTTAGATAAGTTTACCAATGCGATTTGGGTGCTCCTTGTTAGAAATATACTTAAAATATCCCCCAAAACCCTGCTCCAACCATTACAGCTGAAACATTTCTAAGTCCTAATTTTGAGATCTCAACTGCATGCGGTTCGCTGTCTTTCGTGTGACTGTGGATGCTTGTGGCATTCAGGGATTCGGATTTGGAGTTTGGGGTTGGATTGGCTCATGGTCCAGGGGGGGCCGGAGGTTTTGAAAGGCTACGTACTCAGTGGAGATTTAAAGGCCTAGGGTACAGGGTTTTGTCTTCCTTTTGTTGCCAGAACATGTTCCTTCATAGAGGGTTGAGACAAAGACAGTGGGTCTGTTGGTCGGCTGCAGGAAGACAGAGGTGTTGGGTTTCAGGGTGTGAGGCTTGGAGTTTGAGACCTCTTAACACTTACCTTTGGTTAGTAGGGAATGGAGGACTGGGATACAATTATGACTACTATTACTACCATTCTTCCATTCCCTACTAACCAAAGGCAAGAACACTGGTTGCCCTTACTTTTGTAAGGTCTTGGTTTGGGTACTTTTCAGCCTGGCTTGCTATATCATATGTTCGGTGGGGATTCTTGTTCTCCATTGATCGGTCCGAAAAACAGTAGTCATCGTAATATCAGCAGTGACAACAATGAAAAGAATAGTATCAATAACAATAACACTAAGAAGAACTCCAATGATAATTACCATAAAGATACTCCTAAAGTTTGAAGTCCCAAGAGCACGTAATCCCTGCTATTTGGCCACTAGGATCCCGAGAGGGAACTGTTGACTTGCCGTAGGAGCCTCAAAAAGTTTGGCTTCGAGTTCAACATTCTTGTTCCCAGTGGGGTGGTTGTCAAAATTATGGTCCCTTATTGGGTCTTTCTTATAATACGGCACCTAATGTTTAGGGTACCAAAAAACAGGCCCTAATTTTGACAACGGCCCAGTTGATTTTCCTCTGCCTTCAACTTCAAGCACCGCATTCAGCACTGAAGCCTTGAAACCTCCTAAGACCTGAAACCTTGAAGGCCCAAACCCTACACCCCGAACCCTAAACTCCAAACCATAAACCCCAAACCCTAAACCGCACACACTAAACCCCCCACCTAAACTCCAAACCCTAAACTCTAAACCCCGAAACCCCAAACCCCAAAGCCACCTCCGAACAGCAAGGTATGTTGTGGAAGCACATCAGTGCAAGCTCCGCTCCTCAGCGCCCCAATTTTGAATCTCTAGGAGTTGAGGGTTTATGGTTTACTTGGAGGGTCGGGGGACTTAGTAACTATAAGGGGTTCCTTTAGGGTTCCTTTAAAGAGTTCTATAAGGATTCTGTAAGGGTTTAAGGTTTAGGGGACTTAGTAACTGGTTATTTTAAGGACTTATACGTACCATAACCCCAATTAGGGTCCCTTTTAGGGTACTTATAAGTCTACTTACTAACTACTTACTATGTCCCCCGACCCCCCAAGTAGAGGGTTCATGTTATATGCCGAATCACAAGTCTCAGTTCTCGTCAGGTTGAAAGGCTTTTCTGGGGTCGCTAACGAGATGGTATGATGATCAGTCAGCGTAGGATTCCTCTTGTTTTGTCCTGAGAATATGGTTCTATCAGCAATATACAGTAGATGTGCTACATGTGTGTGATGGTAATTGACTGTACATCTAACACTATTATAGGTATCCGTGTCTGTATCTGTGTATGTGTATACATACATATTATGTATACACATATACATACAGTGTATATAACAAATATATATATATATATATACATATATATATATGCACACATTACATCTGCATACAGGTATACACATTCCGGTAGATATTCTCGCAGGTGCATGTACGAGGGTGTCGAGTTAAGGGTTGGGGGCTCGAGATATGCATGCTAGATTTCTTGTGTGAGATTTGGGGTTCAGTCTTTTAGGTTATCGGGTTTAGGGCT
The DNA here is from genome assembly GCA_905221615.1 of Symbiodinium sp. CCMP2592. Classification (NCBI taxonomy): domain Eukaryota; class Dinophyceae; order Suessiales; family Symbiodiniaceae; genus Symbiodinium; species Symbiodinium sp. CCMP2592. The sequence goes on from CAJNDT010001147.1 coordinate 1,038,948, forward strand.
CCTGAACCCTAAACCCCAAACCCCTAAACCCTACACCCCTAAACCCCAAACCCCTAAACCCTACACCCCTAAACCCCAGACCCCTAAACCCTATACCCCCAAACCCTAAACCCTAAATTGCTTAGCGCCGGTAGAGATAGCCTTGGGGTCTATCACGGTCAGACACTCTCAAATCAAGGTCTCGTAAGGTGAGCCCTTGTCTACACCCTGAACTGGCCCTACACCCTAAGCCTTCAACCCTAATCCCTAAGCTGGCCTTGCGCCCTAAACCTTCAACGCTGTTGTTAGAAAGACCTTCAAGCCTAGTCCCTAAACTCTGAACCCTAAGGACGGCAAAGTCATCCCTAAATCAGGGTAGTTTAGGTTTAGGGTCTGATAGTTTAGAGAAATGCCTTCGCCATTTGGAGAGCCGATTTTTGTAGCGTCTGCGAAGCGGCGAAGGCGACAAGCGGCCCGCCGTTCGCCCAGCCCCTCGCCCAGCTCCGCATTGTCGTCCGATGGCTTCTACTACGACTCGGATGACTTCCAGGAGGTGGGCCCTCCGTCTGGGCCGTCTGATCCATCCGGCAGCCAAGCTGATGCGCCGGCTGAGCCATCCTCAAGCCAAGCTGATGCGGAGCCATCAGGAAGCAACCCAGACGACGCTTGTGCAGACGGAGAAGGGCCCACAAAAAAAGAGGCTGCTTTCATGCATTCTGGCTGACCCTGGTTTTGCCGCACTTCTGAATCTGACGAGGACTCACCTAAACCCTCAACCCTAAACCCTCAACCCTAAACCCTAAACCCTCAACCCTCAACCCTAAACCCTCTCAGCTAAGGGAGCCCCTTAGTCCATACCGGCCAGCCAGTCCAAAAACATACTGCATACTTGGAGGTTCATGGGACTTAGTATGGTTCTTAAAAGGCCCCTTACAGGGATCTATATAGGGTTCCTTAATAGGGATCTATAGGGTTTAGGGTTTAGGGTGCTACTTGGAGGTTCATGGGACTTAGTAAGTACAGTTATAAGTACGTTAACTGGGGATATAACCAATTATGAGTGTAGTTACAGTATTTATAACCCCAGTTACTAAGTACCGTGAGCCTCCAAGTACCCTAAACATCCGCAAGCCTAAACCGTAAACCCTACTGTACCTGGAAAGCGAAAGTATGTAGAAGAATAGCTTTTGATAGGTGCTGAGTCATTAGTATATCTACTTTTTGGTGGTTTAGGCAAACCATCAACCGACCACCGCGCTACAAAGATTTCGACACTACGAGTTTCAAACGAAGATCCAAGCAAAGCCCTCCAACCAAGAACACAAGGGCTGTAGTAAGTTCAATGTGGCTTGGGGCAGTTTGGGCTTTACTTAATGGGCATCGTAAGGAATACTGCTCGTAGTTATTCCGGCTTCCAGATCAGCATCCGGAACGTTCCATTGTATGTGAGGTCCATATTGGGCTTATGTCTGCAGAGTTTTAAAGTAAGTGCGCCGTGAGCGAGAGACAGGTTACGACGTCGTCATCGTTGACGTTTTCGATGGACAAGGAGAAACGCCTCAGGCACTATGGGGTGCAGGGTCGAGTTTACAGAGGGGTTTCTGATATTCCTGGGCTTTGGAGTACCATACTTTAATACTTTTTTTCTCAAAGGAACCCTTATGAAATAAAAGTTTATACTTTTTTCTCCCTGGTTACTTAATAGCTCAGATTCTGAGTATCACAGAAGCCAAGAACCCTATTGCCCCCAAGCCTCAACCGCTGCAAACTCAAGACTCCCAACTCTAATTCTGGAGGCCTACAACCTGAACCCTGCACCCTGAAGCCTAAACCCTAAGTCCTGCCCTCCTTAAATAGATCCCTATAGAGGAACCCGTATAGTATTTCCCTTTAAAGGAACCTTAACACCCTAAACCCTGAACACCACTTGAAGGATCATGGGACTTACTTTACAATTGGGGTTATAAGTCCCCTAAGTGGGGTTATCCTAATTATAACCCACTTATAACCCTACTTACTAAGTCCCATGAGCCTTCAAGTAGACCCTAAACCCTAAACCCCATAGATCCCTTTTGAGGAAACCCCTATAGATCCCTTTAAGGACCCCTTTAAAGTTACTAAGTCCCATGAGCCTTTAAGCAAGAAGCATCAGGGTGTCTGGGCCCTGGGAGCGGCTTCCAGTTTCTCGGGCAAAGGCTTTATAATTAGAATACGGTTTTGCGGGGCTGCTATTATAATTATAGTATACTATACCCCCAAACCCCATTCTACTTATTAAGGCCCTCACAGTCGGTAGCTGGGTTTGGGATTTGAGGGTCTTTGGGCTTAGATTCTAAAGAGTTTTTTTGCAGGGAGTGCAGGTCTTGCGCTGACGGTTACGGTTAGGGTTTAGGGCCCTAAACCCTAAACCCTAAACCATAAACCTGCTGCAGCACCTAAGCGGCCTTGCTGGCATGAGAGGATGAAACTTGGCGGTTTAGTGCGGATTGAGGGTCCCAGGTCTCGTCACAGTAGTAATTAGTAGTAGGAGTAGGAGTAGTAGTAGGAGTAGTAGTAGTAGTAGTAGTCGTCGTCGTCGTTAGTAGTTAGTAGAAGTAGTAGTAGTAGCAGTGTTAGCGATGACCTCGGCGCCTTCTGCCCTCGCCCCGGTTTCAATGCTGGAAATGCCATTAGGTCATGCAGGAGTTTTTCGTACTCGCCTGTCGCCATTTCGGTGCCTTTCGGCTCAATATTAAGATTCGGGGGTTGCGGGGGGAGAGTCCTGCGTCGATAAATCGATGCAGGATTTTGCGTAGCAGCAGCAGTAGTAGTAGTAGTAGTAGTAGTAGTAGTAGTAGTAGTAGTGGTAGTAGTAGTAGCAGTAGCAGTAGCAGTAGCAGTAGTAGTAGTAGTAGTAGTAGTAGTAGTCGTAGTAGTAGTAGTAGTAGTAGTAGTAGTAGTAGTAGTAGTAGTAGTAGTAGTGGTACTAGTAGTAGTAGTCGTAGTAGTAGTAGTAGTTGTTGTTGCTGCAGCAGTAGTTGTAGTAGTCGTAGTAGTAGTAGTAGTAGAAGTAGTAGTAGTAGCAGTAGTGGTAGTGGTAGTGGTAGTAGTAGTAGTAGTAGTAGTAGTAGTAGTAGTAGTAGTCGTAGTCGTCGTAGTCGTAGTATATAGTCGTTCCGATAAGCCCAGTTGATCCATCGGCTGCGCAGGCCTTCCTGGAAGATCGATTCGGCACCTCGGACTTCTTACGGCTTTGAGGTATAAGGGCCTTACAGGTTCGGAATAGGGTTTTGGAGCCCATGATATTATATTTATAAAAAGGAACCCCCAAAATAGTATTGGTAATTTGAAACGCTTCGCGTCGTCCGCCTCGGCCCGGCTTTTCGCGCATGCGGCGACTGGCTACCATCCGGCGCAGCAGGAAGCTCTTGTACGAAAATAACAACAGTTGGAATCGCACTTGTATTAATTGTAGGGCAGGGCAAAGCACGGCAGAGCAGCGTAAGGCAGAGGGCTTGTCTCAAGAAGCCAGCAAGAGGTTGATGTGACCATTGTAGCATCTCCGCGTTCTGTGCCTGATATTCGACATAGCCCCTAGCTGGCGATAGCGATGCTTGAATCTCCGATGCTATGAGAAGGTTAGGTCGTGGAGCCGCGTGCTGTGCTGCCCAAAGCAACGCTATTTCCGAACTTTGCGTGGAGGGGGGCAGGGGGGAGCGGGGGGGGGGGGGGGGGGGGGGGGGGGGGGGGGGGGGGGGGGGGGGGGGGGGGGAGGGCAGAGGAGGAAATTGGGTGGGACTGCCTACAGACAGCCAAAATCTAGAATTCACCACCGGACCTTGGGGCTCATCGACACGTTTCCATTTTTAAGGGGAATCCGAATAGGAACCTCTGACCGCTTCGGCCGGGGCCGAGGCGAATTATTTAGGCCCCTACAGTACAGCTTTTGCATGACTTGATGTGGCCTTGTCGGGGCTGTTGTCAGGCCACGAAGTACTCAGACCACCAAATTGGGTGATCAACCAGATCGCCGTTTCTTCGCGAGAGTGTCATTATCGCGGGTTGAGTAGGTAACCTTAAGCCCTTTTGGGGTGGTATCACCCCTTTTTAGCCTCAGACGTTAACCTTTGGTTCGTCAAGAAAGCCTGACACAACTCGACAAGCAATGCCATTATATTGTCATGGCCACCGGTACGATTACATGTTCCTTTTACTACTTGCTACAAACCTTTTGATACTTGCAGTAGATTGTTTGATTCTTAGGATTGAGAGCACAGTTACGTCTGCTGATTGCAGTAGGATGATTGATACGAATTCCGCTAGGAACACAAGCCCCATACCCTAAACACCTTGAGTGCTGCTTGAGTGACAGGGCTTCGGGCTCGGACTGTTTTGGGTTGCTATGTCAACACGGATCTTCCTAACCAAGTACCGCAGACTGTATGTCATATGGCAGGACAATAAATTCCACCTCTTCCGGCCAAGGTTTTTTTGGCTGTAGCCTGGATCAGAGTTTTGTTTTTCCTTTGGTGTACTCTCGTCTAGTGAGTAGGTTGCAATAGACAGGGCAATAGCGAGGGTAAGCTCTAGTAAACCTTGCAAATAACCTCAGATACACTTACAGTAGAAGCCCAAAAGTTGGAAACCCGATAGCCTCAAGTCCTAAGAGTAGTGCATAGGAAATCCCAGCACTATTTGGCCTTATTCCGGTTTCCAACTTTATGGGGCTTACTGTAAGCCGATCCATCCTTTTCAGGGGGTATTTCTCGCTAAGGTGCAGCACTCGGCGGCATCGCAGAGTGTGCAGTTGCCAACCTCACCTGCCCGGTGCCTTTGCTGAATGGGACGGTTTAGGGTTTCGGGTCTAAAACTCCTGTACTTCGAGGACGGCACTATGGGCTCGGTAACTCGGGCCGCAAATAAGGTATTCCAGGATATTTATGAGTGGTTGTTTGCTTACACCCGCAATGCACTTATGACTTCGAATGTTTAGAACTCTCTTGATTACATTATGTGTTGTTTTGGTTGGTGGCCTGTGTTCATCAAGGAGTTTTATATACACATAGGTATGTAATGATATATATATATATATACATACAGATGTACATATACATATACATGTATGTGTACACATACATGTGTGTGTGTGAATATATATATATATATATATATATATATACATATATATACATATATATATATATATGTATATATATATATATATATATACACATACATATATATATATATATATATATACAAATATATATATATATATATATATATATATGTGTCTGTCTGTGTGAGTGTGTGTGTGTGTGTGTCTGTGTGTGTGTGCGAGTGTGCGAGTGTGCGTATGTGTGCGTGTCTCTGTGTGTGTGTGCATGTCAGTGTGTGCGCGTCTGCACGGGCTTGTGTGTCCGTGTGCGTTTGTATGTTTGTGTTTGTTGTGTACCTTCTGAGGGGATGGCGTTACCCATTCGCATGTTCCTCCAAGTGGGGTTCATGTGTTCCTTCGGGTGCGCTAGGGCCGCTAGGATTGCGAGCCGCAAGTCCGAATCGGATTTGCGAGGGTTTAGGAGTATTGGAGCTTTCGAAACAAGGTCAGTAGTTCGAACAGGTTACTGAAAGGCATATACAGACTTGCCAGCGCGTGATTGTTTGAGCATATTGCAAAACGCGGCCGAAGGCAATGCATTATCTCCATGCGTGCTGTAAACCTGCATAAGCACGTGTGTGTGTGTGTGTGTCCATATGTATGTATGTGTATGTGTATATTTATAGAGGTAGACATAGATATACAGACATGCACATACAGACATACATAAATACATACGTGCGCCAACCCGAAATCGCCACCCTAGCAGATGGTCGTCTTTTGTTTCCATCCCAGAGATCCCAAAGCCCCTTAATTTTGGAATATACCTTAAAATCATAATGTTAAGGCACCTATCAAGGTATATTCCTTAATTTAGGGGCGGCATTGGAATCCCCTAAACCCAAAAAGTTGCCTCTAAGGAACCCTAGGTATTCCTTAATTATGGGGTACTTTGCAGGTTCATGGGGCTTAGTAAGTACAGTTATATGTACCTTGCCTGGGGATACAACCAAGTCTAAGGGTTACTTGGAGGTTCATGGGGCTTAGTAAGTACAGTTATATGTACCTTACCTGGGGATACAACCAAGTCTAAGGGTTACTTGGAGGTTCATGGGACTTAGTAAGTACAGTTATAAGTACCCTAACCGGGGATATAACCAATTATAAGTATAGTTACCTTATTTATAACCCTAGTTACTAAGCACCATAAACCTCTAAGTCCCCTTTCATTTAAGGTATATTCCTTAATAGAATCCCCTAAACCCTCATCCCTATAGATCCCTTTAAAGGAACCTAGAATCTATTCCTTAATTAAGCGGTTTCTTGGTTTCTCCGGGCATTTTGCAGGTGCCGATGTGGGATGAGGCGCACGAGTTCAATGCTCCTGAGGCGCCAGGAAGTTTTGATTGTTTTAGAGTTTTAGCATTGAGTTTTAGGGTTTTAGGGCTTAGGGTTTGGGGTTTAGGGTTGAGGGTTTAGGGGTGTAGGGGTTTAGGGGTTTAGGGTTTCAGGTTTAGGGTTGAGGGTTTAGGGATTCAGGGTTTAGGGTCCGATGTTTTGGACCGGTGCTCGTTTTCTGCGCCTCAAGACTCGTTCTAAACATATTAATTAAGACTCCTGTACTACTTGGGGGGTCGGGGGACTTAGTAAGTAGTTAGTAAGTAGACTTATAAGTACCCTAAAAGAGACCCTAATTGGGGTTATGGTACTTATACGTCCCTAAAATAACCGGTTACTAAGTCCCCCGACCCTCCAAGTAGGTCTATAAGCTCCAAGCCATAAGCGAAAAGTCGCCGCTCGCCGCCCTAGGTGCGATGATCCCTGCAGTCATCTGCATCATATCCCAAAGCCACTACCTTTAGGAAGCCTAAACCCCGAAGGACCACCACAGTTCATGGTTCTTAACGGGCTTGCGGTTTGCTGAAGCTTCAGACCACCAAGTTTCCAGCTCTCGACACCCGCCCTTTTCCGAACAGGAAATCGCACACCCCCATAGTGAAACCCCAAACCCAAACCCAATCTCCCAAACCCAAACCGCTAACCCCTCCTCAGACCCGGGGTAGTAGATGTAGTGGATTGTTCAGGTGTTGTCTAGCGCATTTCGCACATTTGTAGGTGTTCAAAGCACCGCTGCTTTCCACCTTCAACCTCAACGTTCAACCCCAAGACTCTGAAGTCATAGGGACCCTTAGGGGGGCAGCTGGGAAAGGGGGGTAGGGGACTACACTTCCTTAAATAGGCCTTATTAACTCCTTATTATGTCATTACACCCCCCCCCCCCGCCTAAGGGTCCTTATGATGAAGGCAACCCTTCAGCCGAAAAGCCCGAAGCCCTGAAGCAGCGAACACTGGAAAGCAGCACCGGAAGCTGTACAAAAGCCCTCTTGATAGCTTCATAAACCGAGAGACAAGCTTACGAACACCTTGCATTCAGACCGTTCTCGATACAAACATTTGTATGTAGTAGATACGTATACAAAAACCAACATACATACATACTTACATGCATACATACAGAAACATATACGAATAAATAGGAATGATGATAGCAGTCTCAATCGTATGAACAAACCCAGACATACGGTTGATGATATAAATCCTGCATGACCCATACCATAATTCCCATAATTTTAGGGACCTTAAGGTAATGCAGCATTTATATCATCAACGGTAACAGCTCAAAGGCCACATGAAACGCAGCAAACCTCCCAGGCGGGTTCCCTCGTGAGCGCCTGGCGCCGGGGCTTCGGCGTTGGAGCGGGCGCCAGGGCCCTTGCACTTCCAGTCAAATGGGAAAAGGAGGGACCCTTAATGGGGACCCCTACCCTATAATGGGCTATATAATAGCCATATTATATAAGGGTATATTCATAGGGGTTGCACTTCCAGCGAGTTTTTGTTGCCCGCATTTATGGGAGTTTGGATTGGGGGAATTGGGTTTAGGGGTTGGGGTTCAGGGTTTAGGGTTTAGGGTTGCTAGGATTACGGGGACCCTTGGGGGGACTGGAGGGCCCCTCAAGACCTAGAGTTTGGGTTTAATTAAAAGGTTTAGGGCTCAAGATCAGGAGTTCGTTTTTGATTTTAGAGGGGGGGTGAAGGTTTAGGGTTTAGGATAGTCTAGACATGAACTGCCGAAACCTACCCTCTTGTAGGGATAGAGCCGTCAAACGTGTACGTCCAGGTGTTTTTTTGGGCTCCTATCCAGGGAACTCCTTGCCTTCGTATAGGGCATGGGGGGACCTGGTGGGTAACTTTAGGGCTTCAGTACTTGGGGGGGTCGGAGGACTTAGTAAGTAGTTAGTAAGTAGACTAAAAGGGACCCTAATTGGGGTTAAGGTAGTTATAAGTCCCTAAAATAACCAGTTACTAAGTCCCCCGACCCTCCAAGTAGAGTACTCTGCGGCTCCTTTTTTGTATGGAGAAGGGCTTTGTATGGCTTCTGATAATGATTACACAGAAACCCCTTCAAGTTCCAAATCCACCAGGAACAAGCACTTTGATTCGACTTACCGCCTACTTCTCGTTATCTTTGCTCGAAGGACTCCAGGGTTTCAATTCTTGGGGTTGAAATTCTACACTGGCTTCACAGCCCAAAGCCCAGCCTCAGCAAGCCCTGGCCCAAAGCCCTCAACCTCAAACCCCAACCCAAATAAGGAAAGCCCCAAACCCGACGCCCAAAGTCTAAACCCCAGACCCCAACACCAAAGTCGCCATGTCCTTCAAGTGGACTATAGATGGGTGCTGTAGTTCCTCCACGACCAGCGGACAGACTGAGGTTTGGAGCGTCCGGGTGGCAGAGGGGCAGAACATCATACCCGCTGTGACACCAGTTGGCCGTCCTCCAGCTGCTTGCTCACAAAGTCGATGCATGTGGGTAGTTGTCAAAATTAAGGTCCCTTTTTGGGTACCCCTAATAATAGGTGCTGTATTACAATAGGGACCCGAAGAGGGACCATAATTTTGACCACCACCCATGTAGATCCCTGATGTCGGACCCCCCTCTGTTCTCGCTCATTATACTGCATTACAGTCCCTATTATGGGAGAGGGGTTTTCGTCAACACATCCGAGGGCTTTGGATTCGGGGGTTTTGTGCTCAGGGATAGAGGATGTAGGGGTCGGGGATTCAGGGTTTAGGTTTAAACAGCACCAGATACAGAGACAGTTTGGTTGGAGTGGTCAAAGGCAAGCCCTGTTCCTTACCTGGACCCCAAAACAACTATCTTTGGAATGACTTGCACTGATATGTACAGAAATCATAAGCTGAACCCTAGCAAAGTAGGTCAAGGTAGGTTATCTAGGATTCAGGTATTCCCTGCACTGCTCGTATGTGCGTTAGCTGTTTGGGAATATCTTGAGTCTCAGGGTATGGCTAACATTCCGCAGGTTGCCCGATTGGTGCACATATCTTCTGTATGCCCGGCAACGAAAGGCCCTTATGCAGATGTTAAGGCCGCTAAATTACCTGCACGGATTTGCCCGAAGATTCGGATTTGGGATACTGTTATTTAAGGGTTATGAGTTCTACAACAAAACTAAGGGGTGATGACCTACTATGTTGTAGGGTTTGGGGCTTCAGAACTAAGTCTTAGACTCACCCCTAAGCCCTAATCAGATGGACAGCCTCAGGATATATATTACAACATATTGTTTAATCTGTACTATAACATGTTCTTCTCGGATGATAATGTTTAATGTGATATGCCATTGTTTACGGCAGTACGCTTGAGTACACAACAAAGAACCACGGATGATTGTAGTTCGTATATATACTCCTCAGGAAGAATTCCTGGCCCAAGCTGCACGCGAGTTGGCGGCCTCGGGTGCTTTTGCCTTCGACCCGGTGAAGCGGGCGACCTCCCTGTGTTCAGCGGTAGTTAGTTTTTTGTGTTTTATGGTGTTTTGGGTCTGGGGGTTACGGGTCATTGTTTGGGGGTTAGGCTTTAGGCATCCGTGTTTTCAGATCTTTGGTGAGCATGCGTGTTGTTTGTTTAATTATTGGCTTTGGGACTACGGCGGCACAATGCCGTAGAAGCCCAGTGAACTACAAGGAAGGTAGTCGGCGATGGGTCCTCTAATACAGGATTAAACAAGGCTTTGTGACTGTATCAACAAATTTGAAAATTGGAGTGCCCAGGTGACGTTTCGGCGGAGGGACTGGCCGTGAGTGCAAAAAGTGTCTGGGGTACTGTAGTGATACTATTCCTCAGGGTTCCTTACTGAACTTACACAGTATTAGAGCCCAAAGACCTTTTCTATGTAGCCCCTATAAAGTAAAAGGCAGAAAGTTGGAATATGATTATCCTAAACCCTTTATGGTAAATTATAAGGTATCCTACCCTGAAATCATATTCCAACTTTCTGGCTTTTCCCTATAGTACCTAACCTTATGTTCCCTAAACCCTAAACCCTAAACCCTAAACCCTAAACCCTGAACCCTAAACCCTAAACCCTGAACCCTGAACCCTAAACCCTAAACCCTAAACCCTAAACCCTGAACCCTAAACCCTAAACCCTGAACCCTAAACCCTAAACCCTAAACCCTAAACCCTAAACCCTGAACCCTAAACCCTAAACCCTAAACCCTAAACCCTAAACCCTGAACCCTAAACCCTAAACCCTGAACCCTGAACCCTGAACCCTAAGCCCTAAACCGTAAAGCCCTCTTGGGGTCTCAGGGACTCCTGGGGTGTGCGGTTTTCGGGTTTGGGGCGGCTTTGGGAGGCCTGAAGGTTTTGCGTTTTTTTGAAGCTGTTTTCAAAGGGGAAACCCAGACCCCCGGGAGGATCTAGAAAGTAGATCCCCTAATTTGGGGCCCTATACTACTAAGGGTACTTTTCTGGAACCGCCATTAAGGGATCTACTTTTTGGATCCTCCCGGGGGTCTGGGAAAGGAGGGACCCTTAATGGGGACCCCTACCCTATAGTGGGCTATATAACAGCTTTGTCCCTAGGGGTCCTCATTAAGGGTCCCTCCTTTTACCCTTGGATGTTTTGGGATTACAACGTTGTCGAAGAAGCCAAAAAAGCTGAGGATCAGCGTCACCAGCAGCCGCTTTTTGTTGCTGTTCAGGGTTTACTGATGTGGCAGGCTGAGAGGAAAAGCTGTACGTCTTGATGTTTGCAGTAGCAGCTTTTGCAAAGCCTAACTTTCGAGAAGGGAGTCGTCCAGGTCGTCTCCTAGATTGTCCGGTGGTAGCATTTTCGGGCCTCCTTATAAGAACATATGACCAGAGCAAACTGGAGAACCTGAACTCGACTTCCCGGATTCCACATTCCGTTTTACTGGGGTCGTGCAGCTCCCTGGTGCCTAACTTCGTGGACCCAGGGGCCTAAGGGTTTGTAGGGTTATACTGATCTTTGCGTTTAGGGATTTTGGGGCTGTGGGGTTTGGAGACGTCCTTGGGCCAGGACAAGTAACCCAAGTATGGTTTTTTTTTGAACTGTTTCACAGGGCTCTTTGGAACGTGGAGTCGTTCCTTAAATTCCAGAAGTACTTCTACTACCACTAACCCAATGAACCCGAAATTGTTGTACTTTTGTGGCCCTTAGGTTAGCGCCTCCAATACCAATGTCATGCTATGGTTATCGTGCGGTAGTTTCGCGTTTAGGCCTTAAAGTCCAGGTTTAAAAGCTCCATGCTCCTTCGCGTGCATTGCTATGGGCCCGAGATCATGGCTTATTGTTAATGAGTTAGAGAGCCGGATGGAGCATCGCTTCTTCTCCGGGGTGGAAGGACATGGAGGAGTTCGTGCCTAGGTCGCTTTGAGGGGGGCGGCTGGGGGTTGAATACAGGTTTAATGTAGGGGCTTGAGTAAGTAGACAGGGCTTTCGGTGCACATCTCAGTATGATGTTCGTAGGGACCAGAAGGGAATAATATTACCATGTGTCTGGGTTTTTCTACTAGGGAGGTGCAGAGATAGCACCAATACCTAGCTAAATGTATGCAAGTGAGAGCACAACAGGATACAACAGATATGCCAGCATTGACGAAGACATAAGAATATGCATATGTATATGTAATCAAATATATATATATATATATATAGAGAGAGAGAGAGAGAGAGAGAGAGAGAGAGAGAGAGAGAGAGAGCGAGAGAGAGGCCGATGTGCAGATCAAAACTCTTGCCTCAAACTGTAATACTCTAAAACCTTAACCACCGAAGCCGGTTTTTCAGGGGCCTGTTTCATGCTGTGTCTAACATAGGGGCCGAAATATTCACCTATACGATTTGTTGGGGGGGTCCTCAGTATAGTTGTAGCATAATCGGCCCCCAAACCCTATTCTATTTTTAATCAGGCCCCGATATCATGAGTGTTTGTTGGGGTGTCAATCGAGGAAGGTGTATGTTCTCTCACATTTCATATACCTGGCTGCCCGCCTGCCACCGCTACCCGCTCCTTCCTAACATAGGAACCCTGATGAAGGAACTCAGGGTCCTTATTAGGGTGGTTTATACGAATCCGAAAAGTTTGGTGTTGCAGGGCCAGGGTACCTTAACAGGTCCTTGGTACAATGGCCTCACCTCCTCCTCCCCTTTGCACCTACATCGATGCATAAATGGTCTGCGTACACACCCCCAGAAGCCCCAAAGCACCACAGCGCCGCCCTAAATCGCAAAATCGCAAACCGAAAACCTCACATCCCCAGCCACCTACTTTGTAAACCCTGTATACCTCAAATCCTTAGACCGTAACAGTCTAATTACACCGAAAGCCTAAAGCCCTGAACCTTCCTGTGCAGCACATGCAACCAGACCTTCCCCTCCACCTAGAGGTTCATGGTACTTAGTTATAATTAAGGTATCTATACTTATGACTTATAACTTATAACCCCCATTAAGGTACTTATAACCTTACTTACGAAGTCCCATGATCCTCCAAGTAGCAGCCGAGACCCTAAACCCGAATATCCTTTTTAAGGAACCCTATAGATCCCTTTAAGGAGCCTTCGCTATAACCCTACTAAGTACCATGAACCTCCAAGTAGCCTTTCGTAGCTTCAGCGTTTGAGGTTGAGGGGTTTGGGGCACAGGGTTGTGCAAGGGCTACACGGTTAATACACAGTGAACCCCAGAAAGTGGGAACACTATTTAAGGATGATTAGTGCTGGGATTTCCTATACTTTACCTCAAGGGCATGAGGAAAATTATATTCCAACTCTATGGGTTCTACTATAGGGGCAGAAATAATTACCTATACTATTTTGGTGGGTTCCTTATTCTATTAGTAGTACAACGGGCCCCAGGAGCTTATTCTACTTAGTAAGGCCCCTATGTTACGTACTGTCCCATCCTTGTGGAATCCTTATCCCATGCGGACCCGTATGGTATAAACTCTGGCCCCTAAAGTTACTTTCCAGGAGCCCCTTTGAAGCACGGACCTCTAGGGCTAAAGAGGCTCAAAACCGCGCACTTTTCTCAGGATGACTTCGACATTCGGGACTATGCCCCGCATTGCATCGAATCCGCCAACCTTGGTGTCCAGCATCCTTGCCTTCATTCAAATGGGGAAAGGAGGGACCCTTAATCGGGACCCCTACCCCATAATGGGCTGAAAAATGGGGATATAATAATAGCTATATTAAGGGTATATACCTCGGGTACTTATTAAGGGTCCCTCCTTTTACCCTTGGATTCATGTGAATGTGACCCTAAACCCTAAAGCCCCAAACCCTACTGTTGATGATATAAATCCTGCATTACCTTAAGGACCCTAAACTATGGGAACTATGGTATATTCCTTATTAAGGGTAATGCAGGGTTTATATCATCAACCGTAAAGCCCTGAGCCCTTAAGCCCCAATGTCCGAGTTCAGGAAAAGGTGTAGGACTAAGCGCTTGGAGATTGAGCTCCCTGCTAGGTTTTTATCATATAGGAGCCTGACGAGGCTCCTGCACGGATGATATGCAAGGGATCCGTTACAGTGTAGTTTTTATCCGCCCAAAGCCGAGTTTAATGCTTGAGGCCACTTCGGTGATCTGGGAAGTCTCATGGGGTCTTTGGCTTGGTTTGTACATGAGATCCCGTGCTTCGAAGAGACATGATCGGGACTCTTATGGGCGTCTTCGCTGCTTTTCTGGTGCTTAATGTGAGGGGCCTAAACAAGTACCAACACTACGGCTGATGATATAAATCCTGCATTATACAGAAGGAATATACCATTATTCCCATAGTTTAGGGTCCTAAAGGTTATGCAGGATTTATATCATCAACAGTATTTTGGGGGTTCCTTATTATAAGATTATAAGTATAGTATAATGGGCCCCAAGTTCCTATTCTAGTTATTGAGGCCCCTACATTAGAGGTTTAGGGCTGTGCGTTCGGTTGGGATGGAGAAAATCAAGATTCCGTAGCTCGGGCCACACGGAACATACTGGAAAGGTGCAGATATCCTGCGATATACCCTGTCTCAGGGATTGGTTAGACACGTACTAGTGGAGAAGTCTTAGTCAGACAGTCTTCTTTGACAGGTATGTTTGCTCGCTTACATCGGCAGAACAATCAGCTGCAAGTCCGCATGAACCCCAAGTCAAAGCCCCGGAAACGCCTACAGTTGAACTGTACTCCCTTACCCAGCCCGATCCTGCAGCAAGCCAAGGCACAGACAGCTATAAAGTTCAGTTTCGAGTACGACTAATTAGTTGTACTACTGTTGATACACACCCATAGCCCTTGTCCACATACTTGCGGCGATGCCTCTGACTGCTCTGGACCCTTCAAGTACAGAACCTTTCGACAGAAAGAACAGGAAGGAATCCTACATCCTATGTCCCTGAATTCGTTTAGCCAAGGTCCCTTGTGAAATCATACATCCCCCGACCAGCGTAAAACCCTAGTAGCCCTAGAAACCACTGACACCCGTATACACCCTTAGAACCCTATGTAAACAGACCGCAGCTGAGAACCAATCAGCTCCTACACCCTAAACCACTAAACCCTAAACCCTGAACAATATCCCGTAATCCCCAACCTACCAACCCAGAACCAATTTGCTGAAAGGTATCGAAGTCCGGGTCCTGGCAGCCCTATCAGTTCCTGTGCAGCAAGGACCCAGACCCTCTCATTTCTAGCACCCTGCTATGAAAGTTCAGGCGTTAGCGTAGGCTTTAGGGTTTAGGGTTCGCAAGGCAGACCCTTTCTTGCTCCGGCAAGTCGCTCAGGCTTTTAGGTAGGGTGCTTAATGCCAAACCCTAAACTTTAAGCCCTGCACTTCAAGCTCCGAACCTCAGTTCAGCATGTTTGTTGATCCTCTGGGAGAGAGAGAGAGAGAGAGAGAGAGAGAGAGAGAGAGAGAGAGAGAGAGAGAGAGAGCATTTTTCCGCCAGGGTCCCAAGTGAACAAATAAAACTTTAAACCGAAGCATAGAGACCTGAATAATGACACCAGTGGTATCCCGTAGGGTTCCTGAGGAATAGAGTACGACCATACACCCCAAGCCCATTCTAGCTACTTTGCGGTCTAACGTCTGTCGCTAAGACTTGCTGTGGGCTATGTGCAAGAGAGAAGAGGCAGCTGCTTAGGCAGAGGAAAGCCAAGGCTTCCTATCAATGCACCCGATGCAGTGCTTGGTTGGCTCCGATTTCGCCGGATACCAACAACACCGCCGGAGCACGAGATGCCTCGCCCACAGGAATTGGGAGAGAGGCACCCGGCCCTGGTCGAGGGGCCTATCCCTCACAAAGGCTGACCACTTTCTTTACGTCTCAAGCGACTGGCCGGCAAACTCTCCAGTTCCAGAGGAATGTATGGATGAAAGATTTGCAGAGCCCCGCGGCCCGAAGACTGCAGGCACCAGCCCGGCTCCCCCTCGCGCCACAGCGGGCCGAAGACTGCAACGAGCCCGGCTCCCTCCAGCCGCAGAAGTAGTTTGGGGTTCAGGGTTCAGGATTTAGGGTTTAGTGTTCAGGGTTTAGGGTTCCGTGTTCAGGGTTTAGGGTTCAGGGTTTAGAGGATCCTTTTTCTGGGTTTATGTTCTTTGTAGCCCAAGCTGAATGTGGAGCCGAATGGACCCGACCCTACTTAAAGGCTCATGGGACTTAGTAAGTAAGGTTATAAGTAGGTTATAATTAGGATAACCCCATTTAGGGGACTTATAACCCCAACTATAACCTACTTACTAAGTCCCATGATCCTTCAAGTACCCAGACAAAGGGGCACAGGCCAGGCCAAAGGGGAGCCAACCCAAGGCGAAGTCTTCCCAACATAATATGGGGGCCTTAGTAATTACCAGTAGCACTTTGGGGGTTCCTCATTCTAATTATAGTACATTGGGCCCCCAAACCCTATTCTAATTATTAAGGCCCCTATATAGGGGAACTTCCCGTCACTATAATAATCGAAGAAAGAGACCAGTTGCGCAACTAAAGCCCGAGGGGCCACTCATCGAACTTGAGGCCATGCGAACTTCGGCAGGCTTTGTCCCGACGATGGAGGGAACAAGTCCTGAGTAGTCATATTAGGGTGGTTGTCAAAATTAGGGTCCCTTTTTGGGTCCTTAATATAATACGGCACCTAATATTTAGGTACCCAAAATTTAAAAAGGACCATAATTTTGACAAGTACCCATATGCAGGCCCATAAGTAAGTAGAACCGCTTATCAACCCTGTCAGAGCTAGTCAGAACCTACTCACCTGAAGTAACAAGCTCGACTCAAAGCCCCTGCATACTTCAGAGAGTGGTGGGTGCTTCTTGGGAGTGTTAGTTTTTGCGTTTCAGGTTTGAAGGTATTGGAGTTGATTTGGGTTTAGCATCTGGGGTCTAGGTTCGGGTCTAGTGTTCGCGGTTCAGTATATTGAACCTCATAACGACACTCCACGCAACCCGAACTGGTTCAGGGCACTGACTCAGACTGCAAGACAGCCCCTAGCGTCCTAGCAACCCTCACTTGGAGGGTCGGGGGACTTAGTAACTGGTTATTTCAGGGACTTATAAGGACCATAACCCCAATTAGGATCCCTTTTAGGGTACTTATAAGTCTACTTACTAACTACTTACTAAGTCCCCCGACCCCCCAAGTGAGCAGCAGGAGACGCTCCCAAGAAACGTGTTTGGCACCCCTATAAACCCTAAAGCCGTAAAGACATAGTGTAGGTTCCTTAAAATGATTACCTGTACTATTTTTTGGGTGAGTTCCTTATTATAACTATACTGTAATTATAGTATCACCCCAAAGCCCTATGCTAATTACTAAGGTCCCTGTAGTATAGTACCCTTACAGTATCCCTTATAGAAACCCTTATAGAACTCTTCAAGGATCCCTCAAAGGAGCCCGAAACTCTATTCTAATCATTAAGGCCCCAATATGGGTGGTTGTCAAAATTGTGGTCCCTTTTTGGGTACCCTAAATATTAGGTGCCGTATTATACTAAGGACCCAAGAAGGGACCCTAATTTTGACAACTACCTACCCTAAACCCTAAACCCCTAAACCCTAAACCCCTAAACCCTAAACCCCTAAACCCCTAAACCCTAAACCCCTAAACCCTAAACCCCTAAACCCTAAACCCCCTATATTGCTGCAAGGCTATCGATCCGATGACAACCTGCCCGTTACGAAGCTCCTGGGCTTTGATTACCGAAGGCTCCTAGGTACCCAGAGAACCCAAGGGGCCTAAGCTTCCTTTTTAAGGGATCTTTAGGGTTCCTTTTAAGGGATCTATGGGGTTTAGGGTTTAGGGGGATTCCACTACCCCTTAATTAGGGAATATACCGTAAATCATAATATTAAATCTTCTATAGTTGATGTTATATTCCCTAATTAAGGGGTATTGGGCCAGAGAACCCAAGGGGCCCCTTAATTAAAGGAATATACCTTAAATAATAGGGTGCCTTATATTATGGTTTAAGGTATATGGCTTAAATGAGGGGTATTGGATTCTCTGGGTAGTTACTTGGCGGATAACGGGACTTAGTAAGCAAGGTTATGACTACCCTAACTGGGGTTATATAAGTAGTTAGAAGTATAATTGCTTAGTAGTGACCCTAGTTACTAAGTCCCATGGGCAGATATTCACTAGGGCTGGGGGTTTAAGGTTCCGTCGTAGTCATAGATAGGTTAGAAGCTGCCCCCACCCTGTAATAGTGACTATAAGGACTTTATTAGGGCCCGACTATATTCCTACTATACCACTATTACAGGGTGGGGGCCCCTTCTAACAGATAGACTTTAAGTTGTCAGCGCGGTTAGACGGTAGGGAGCACCCTTATGTACAAACGTTCGAGCTTGTAGTCGCAGAGTATTTGGGCTGAGGTAGGGTTGCTTACTATAGTTGTAGTAGAAGACAACCCCCCCAACACCTTAATGGGTTGTTTTTTCGTAGGGTTATAAGTAGGGTACCTTTGCTTAACTTATAACTTATAGCCCATGTTAGGGGACCTATTCAAGTTATCAAGGCCCATGCATTCGGGGCTTTATGCCGTTCAGCTTTGGGGTCGAGGCAGGGGTTATTTCTTAAGTTTCTATGTGTCGGTGTCAGATATTTGTTTTAAACTTAGCTTCTTGTTCAAAGAGAGCCCTAATAACAACAATTGTATATACGTAATTTGAAGACTTTCGCAATCGACACCTAGTGTTTGGGTTTTTGCTCAGGTTGAGGAGTTTTGCACCTTCCCCCGAATAGCCCATAAATGCCAGACATTCAAGGATTCAGAGCCTTGCTCCAGACCCTATACTACCTGGCCTGTTTAAGGACGTCTCTCAGGAAATCAGAATTATAAGGAACCCGAAGCAAGTAGGGCTCTTAGGGTTCAGATAATGCTCACACAAGCTCTGGAAAGCCTTGGTCGGATAGTGTGGCCTTCGAGTCCAACAGCCTCAGCATGAGGCCCCGGAGCCGTGTTGCAGATTCACAGGGTCCCACCTTTGGGTTTAGGTTGTTTTACTTAAGTGGAGTGTATGGTCCCTGTCATGTTTTTTCAGGGTTGCATCAAAGGCCCAGGACAAGTGAAGGTAGATCCTATGTGATGGAATGTGGGCCCTGAACGCTTTTGGACTTCATTTATGCGGCAAAGGATAAACGGATAAACTTCCATACACCCCCAAACCCCATCCCAAGTCTCTCTAGTAGTCGCGAAAAAGGGGCGCACGTCCCTAAACCCTAAGCCCTAAACCCGAAACCGTATCATTTTCTGGGAACTCTAAGCTGATTTGGGCTCTTTGAAACCGAGGATGGTGCAGTCGCCTTCGCAGGGGGGCAGCTACAAGCAGGAAACTTCGGGTTTAGGGTTTAGGGTTGGGGGCTGATTAGGGCAACTTAGGAGTTTGGGGGTTTATGGCAGGCTTTAGGACTTTAGGACTTGAAGGGGTTTGGGGTTTAAGGGTTTAGGATTTAGGGTCGCGAGTTTGTGGGGGGTCGTGGGGGTTGTTAGATCAATTGGGTTGGATTGGGGGTTAGAAGAAGCTAAAGAGGATTGAACTTATTTGGAGGTTGAGGTTTTAGGTGTTTCTCTTACAGCTTACATCGCACTGCAGCACGACAGTAAGCAAATATCAGCAAGACCTGGTATAATAGCTAGGGTTTAGGGTTTAGGGTTGCCATAGAAGCCCAACAGGGGCCTTTGTCAATACTCCACGGAGGAACATTAGAATACCGTTTCACATCTGCCGCCTGTAAGAGTTATCTCTGTGTGTGTAGCAGCGTGTATGTGCATGTGTGTATATATATATATATATATAATGTATATAGATCGTTGCAAGCTCCTCCTTGATGCCCTTAAGCCCTCACATACCTAGAAGGCGCTCTAGACCGCCCTACTCGAAGCAACTTCTTCCAGGAGGGATGGCAATCTTCCGCTTCTCGGCAGCGATTCCTCCAAACTTGAAGGATCAGGGAAATGAGTGAGTGTGTTGGGTCGTTGGTTCCAGTTTTTTTTTTTTTTTTGAGGGGGGGGGGGTTAGGGTTTTGAGCTTAGGGTCTTGTAGGGAGGTGGCTTTGCGACTTTAGGGTTTAGGGCTGAGTGAGCCATTTCAGCTGGCATTTTCAGCAGTATCACCACAGTTATGATACTGTACATGCGTGGCCCGATTGAACAGAAAACCCGAACATATGCTCAAAGCCCTGTTCCCGCTCTGTTCCATTATTGACATCTCCAGTTTCAACTGCTTACTAAGCCTCGCCGGTCGTATACTTGTGAGTAGGGCTGGTGGGTGCAGCAAACCCTACGAAAGACTTGCCTAAGCTTATTGAGTATCCCTTATCTGGGGGGTCCCTATAATAAGGATCCTACCATTTAGGAATTTAGGGTACTAATTATGTTAGGGCCCCCTAAGTGAAGAATTAGAGCAGGGCTTGTGACGGTACATTGTACATGCGAAGAAAAGGGAGCCGTAAGGAATCGCTTGGGCTCCGGTACTTCGATAAGCCAGGTTGTAACTGTTGATGATAAAGATTCCTGCATTACCTTACGGATCCCAAACTATGGGAATTATTGTATACTCCTTATTATGGGTAATGCAGGATTTTTCATCAACCGAAGCACGTTAAATATAAGTACCCTAAACAGTAGGATCCTTTTTATAAGGACCCCAAAATCAGGTACCCCCTAATTTTTGGAAACTCCCAAACCCTAAACCCTATAGATCCCCAAAAAAAAGAATCCCTTTAAAGAACCCTTAAAGGATCCCTTTAACGGTACCCCACCCCCCCTTCTGTCCTTGTTATAAGGACCCCCAAAATAAGATACCCCTGGTTTTCGGAAGCTCCCAGGCAGATATCCTTAGTTAGAAAGCCCTCAGCACAGAAGGCTCATATGGGAGTTTCCGAAAATGAGGGGTACCTTATTTTGGGGCTCCTTATAATGAGGATCCTACTATTTGGGGTACTGTATTAGGGTCCCCCTTTTGGGGCTCATTATAATAAGGATCCTACTATTTAGGGTACTACGTTAGGGTCCCCCTATTTTCGGAAACTCCCATATAGTACAAACATTGGCCTTAAAGCACTTCTTATATGTGAATTTCCGAAAATTAGGGGGCACCTTGTTTCGGGGCTCGTTATAATAAGGATCCTACTATTTAGGGTACTACGTTAGGGTCCCTCTATTTTCGGAAACTCCCATATAGTACAAACATTGGCCTTAAAGTACTTCCTATATAGGTACATTAAATTGGGCCCAAAGTATATCTACTATTTGGGCACATGGACCCTTAGTAAGGTTAAGTACTAGCACAGAATTGGGGTAAGGGTTCGAGGCGCTCAGAGGTGCTGGAATTGGGATGGGGTTTGGGTTTCTGCTTCTGTCAATCATGTGCTTTCGGGGGCCTTCATGGATACCTATACTATTTTTTGGGGGGGGTTCCTAGTTCAATGGGCCCCAAAAAGCCTTTCCAATCATTTAGGCCCCTATACTATTGTTTATACATCCTGCATGACCTTAAGGACCCTAAACTATGGGAATTTTGGGATAGTCTTATTTTAGGTAATGCAGGATTTATATCATCAACAGTATGGTTTAGGGTTTGGGGATGGACGGGTGAATCAGCTACAGCAGTGAAGGTGCCTTCACAAATAGACTGGGGCTACTATACTATATTTCTGATAAGGAGCCCCCAAAACCTTATTCTAGTTAGTAAAGCCCGTACATTACAGTAGTGAAGGTGCCCCTGTGGATGCGATGGCCGAGATTTTGGACGGTGCTGCTCATCATCTCGGCAATAGAGCCTCGTCTGCATGTGGCAGGGTGGGGGTTTAGGGGTTTAGGTGTTTAGGGTTTAGGGTTTAGGGTTTAGGGGTTTAGGGTTTAGGGTTTAGGGTTTAGGGTTCAGGGTTTAGGGTTTAGGGTTTAGGGGTTTAGGGTTTAGGGGGTTGGGATGGTTTGGAGCTCCGAATCTTGAATCTGGATCAGGGTCTTGGGGATCTTATGAGTTAGGGCTAGCGTGTGTTAGGTCATGTCACATCATCTTTTTCACATGTGCATTTACATATACATAGATAGATGGATCGATAGATAGCTATCTACCTATCTACCTATCTATCCACCTATGAAAAAACCTTCTAATTGATTCATGGCTTGGGCTGGGTTTTCCTTCGTTTCCCAATGTTTGATGTTGCGTGGACGGGCTGTGTCGGCTTTACAGCTGTGCAGCCTGTTTCGTGGTGTCGCACAGACAGCTATCCAGAGGAACCCACAACATCCTTAACCCTTTGCGCCGAACCAGAACCACAGGGTTTAGATCAACAAGGCTTATATGAAAGGAACCCAAAATCGCATTTTTGTATGTGGTTGGCTTTATTTGTGTTTAAAAGTGTTTTTTTGTATTTAAAAGTATTGTTTTGTATTTAAAAGTTTTTTAAATAGGTTTTTTTGTCTGGGCTGTGCTTTCGGAGTGTTTTTAATTTCTGTGGTTTTGCTGGGTCTTGGTATACAACGATTGATTGTATGGTTTGTAGTGTCAAACAACCATAAGTTTGTAGTGTCAAACAACCATAAGCCACGTTAGCTCAAGCTGCCACTCGAAACGAATTGTCAGTGGTAATTTACCACTGACAATTCGCTTCGAGTGTCAGCAAGCTTCTCATGTGAACATCGCCCTCACCGTGGATCACCTCGAGTGTCAGCGTGGAGCCCTAGAGTGCAGAGTCATGCTGGTGTTTGCGGCAAACCCATTCGCCGCTGCGGCAAGACCCATTCGCCGCTAGCAGGGTCAGGGTCTGAGGGTAGCATCTAAGAGAGAGTCATGCGGCATGGACCATTCGCCGCCGAGAGCTAGGATGAGAGTCATGTTCTTATCGTCTGCTAGAGTCAGATGCCATAGGTAGGTCGGCAGAGTGTCATAGCAGTGACTTGCAAGAGCAGTTTGTCAGTGTCAGGTACCACATTGCATCACCGAGGCCAGACCTTCCAGTGTCAAGCGATGGCAGGACACTGAGCGATTGCAGTCAGGGTCATCGCCTGAGAGCGCAGATGCATCCGGAGTGCAGTGTCATTTTGTGCGGCATGACCCATTCGCCGCTAGCAGTGTCAGGGTTTGAGTGTAGCATCTAATCTAAGAAAGAGTCATGCGGCATGGACCATTCGCCGCCGAGAGCTAGGATGAGAGTCATGTTGTTCAATGATTATTTTCGTCGTCGTCTATTTTAATATTAAATGACATATTTAGTTTAATATTTAAATTTAATTATAATAAATAAATATTATTCAATAAATGATGCCATAGGTAGGTCGGCAGAGTGTCATAGCAGTGACTTGCAAGAGCAGTTTTTGTCAGTGTCACATATAACAATAATAATTTCAATTTAATATAATAATTAAACACATTGCATCACCGAGGCCCGACCTTCCAGTGTCAAGCGATGGCAGGACACTGGGCGATAGCAGTCGGGGTCATCGCTTCAGAGTGCAGTGTCATTTTGTTGCGGCATGACCCATTCGCCACTAGCAGTGTCAGGGTTTGAGTGTAGCATCTAAGAGAGAGTCATGCGGCATGGACCATTCGCCGCCGAGAGCTAGGATGAGAGTCATGTTCAATCATCATCTAAGCTGCTAGAGTCACATGCCAAGAGTGTCACAGCAGTGACTTGCAAGAGCAGTTTGTGAGTGTCACATGCATCACATTGCATCACTGAGGCCAGACATTCCAGTGTCAAGCGATGGCAGGACACCGAGCGATTGCAGTCAGGGTCAGCGCCTGAGAGCACAGAGGCATCCAGGGTGTAGTGTCATGTTGTTGCGGCATGACCCATTCGCCGCTAGCAGTGTCATGGTCTGAGGGTAGCATCTAAAAGAGTCATGCGGCATGGACCATTCGCCGCCGAGAGCTAGGATGAGAGTCATGTTCTTATCATCTATCTGCTAGAGTCAGATGCCATAGGTAGGTCGGCAGAGTGTCATGGCAGTGACTTGCAAGAGCAGTTTTTGTCAGTGTCACATAATATATCACATTGCATCACCGAGGCCCGACCTTCCAGTGTCAAGCGATGGCAGGACATTGGGCGATTGCAGTCAGGGTCATCGCTTCAGAGTGTAGTGTCATTTGGTTGCGGCATGACCCATTCGCCGCTAGCAGTGTCAGGGTTTGAGTGTAGCATCTAAGAGAGAGTCATGCGGCATGGACCATTCGCTGCCGAGAGCTAGGATGAGAGTCATATTGTTCAATTATCGTCTATTAATCTGCTAGAGTCACGTGCCATAGGTAGGCCGGCAGAGTGTCATAGCAGTGACTTGCAAGAGCAGTTTTGTGAGTGTCACATGTATCACATTGCATCACTGAGGCCAGACCTTCCAGTGTCAAGCGATGGCAGGACACCGAGCGATTGCAGTCAGGGTCAGCGCCTGAGAGCACAGAGGCATCCAGGGTGTAGTGTCATGTTGTTGCGGCATGACCGAATTCGCCGCTAGCAGTGTCATGGTTTGAGGGCAAAATCTAAGAGAGTCATGCGGCATGGACCATTCGCCGCCGAGAGCTAGGATGAGAGTCATGTTCTTATCGTCTATTATTATCTGCTAGAGTCAGATGCCATAGGTAGGTCGGCTGAGTGTCATAGCACTGACTTGCAAGAGTTGTATTATCAGTGTCACATGTATCACATTGCATCACCGAGGCCCGACCTTCCAGTGTCAAGCGATGGCAGGGCACTGGGCGATTGCAGTCAGGGTCATCATCGCTTCAGAGTGCAGTGTCATTTTGTTGCGGCATGACCCATTCGCCGCTAGCAGTGTCAGGGTTTGAGTGTAGCATCTAAGAGAGAGTCATGCGGCATGGACCATTCGCTGCCGAGAGCTAGGATGAGAGTCATATTGTTCAATTAAATTATCGTCTATTAATCTGCTAGAGTCACATGCCATAGGTAGGCCGGCAGAGTGTCATAGCAGTGCCTTGCAAGAGCAGTTTTGTGAGTGTCACATGTATCACATTGCATCACTGAGGCCAGACCTTCCAGTGTCAAGCGATGGCAGGACACCGAGCGATTGCAGTCAGGGTCAGCGCCTGAGAGCACAGAGGCATCCAGGGTGTAGTGTCATGTTGTTGCGGCATGACCCATTCGCCGCTAGCAGTGTCATGGTCTGAGGGTAGCATCTAAAAGAGTCATGCGGCATGGACCATTCGCCGCCGAGAGCTAGGATGAGAGTCATGTTCTTATCATCTATCTGCTAGAGTCAGATGCCATAGGTAGGTCGGCAGAGTGTCATGGCAGTGACTTGCAAGAGCAGTTTTTGTCAGTGTCACATAATATATCACATTGCATCACCGAGGCCCGACCTTCCAGTGTCAAGCGATGGCAGGACATTGGGCGATTGCAGTCAGGGTCATCGCTTCAGAGTGTAGTGTCATTTGGTTGCGGCATGACCCATTCGCCGCTAGCAGTGTCAGGGTTTGAGTGTAGCACCTAAGAGAGAGTCATGCGGCATGGACCATTCGCTGCCGAGAGCTAGGATGAGAGTCATATTGTTCAATTATCGTCTATTAATCTGCTA
Organism: Symbiodinium sp. CCMP2592; assembly: GCA_905221615.1. NCBI lineage: Eukaryota > Dinophyceae > Suessiales > Symbiodiniaceae > Symbiodinium > Symbiodinium sp. CCMP2592. The sequence continues at coordinate 1,064,419 of CAJNDT010001147.1, forward strand.
GAGTCACGTGCCATAGGTAGGCCGGCAGAGTGTCATAGCAGTGACTTGCAAGAGCAGTTTTGTGAGTGTCACATGTATCACATTGCATCACTGAGGCCAGACCTTCCAGTGTCAAGCGATGGCAGGACACCGAGCGATTGCAGTCAGGGTCAGCGCCTGAGAGCACAGAGGCATCCAGGGTGTAGTGTCATGTTGTTGCGGCATGACCGAATTCGCCGCTAGCAGTGTCATGGTTTGAGGGCAAAATCTAAGAGAGTCATGCGGCATGGACCATTCGCCGCCGAGAGCTAGGATGAGAGTCATGTTCTTATCGTCTATTATTATCTGCTAGAGTCAGATGCCATAGGTAGGTCGGCTGAGTGTCATAGCACTGACTTGCAAGAGTTGTATTATCAGTGTCACATGTATCACATTGCATCACCGAGGCCCGACCTTCCAGTGTCAAGCGATGGCAGGGCACTGGGCGATTGCAGTCAGGGTCATCATCGCTTCAGAGTGCAGTGTCATTTTGTTGCGGCATGACCCATTCGCCGCTAGCAGTGTCAGGGTTTGAGTGTAGCATCTAAGAGAGAGTCATGCGGCATGGACCATTCGCTGCCGAGAGCTAGGATGAGAGTCATATTGTTCAATTAAATTATCGTCTATTAATCTGCTAGAGTCACATGCCATAGGTAGGCCGGCAGAGTGTCATAGCAGTGCCTTGCAAGAGCAGTTTTGTGAGTGTCACATGTATCACATTGCATCACTGAGGCCAGACCTTCCAGTGTCAAGCGATGGCAGGACACCGAGCGATTGCAGTCAGGGTCAGCGCCTGAGAGCACAGAGGCATCCAGGGTGTAGTGTCATGTTGTTGCGGCATGACCCATTCGCCGCTAGCAGTGTCATGGTCTGAGGGTAGCATCTAAAAGAGTCATGCGGCATGGACCATTCGCCGCCGAGAGCTAGGATGAGAGTCATGTTCTTATCATCTATCTGCTAGAGTCAGATGCCATAGGTAGGTCGGCAGAGTGTCATGGCAGTGACTTGCAAGAGCAGTTTTTGTCAGTGTCACATAATATATCACATTGCATCACCGAGGCCCGACCTTCCAGTGTCAAGCGATGGCAGGACATTGGGCGATTGCAGTCAGGGTCATCGCTTCAGAGTGTAGTGTCATTTGGTTGCGGCATGACCCATTCGCCGCTAGCAGTGTCAGGGTCTGAGGGTAGCATCTGAGAGTCATGCGGCATGAACCAGAGCTAGGAAGAGAGTCATGTTCTGATTCAAGGTGCTGACTTTAAAAATCTGCTAGAGTCACATGCCATAGGTATGTCGGCAGGGTGTCATAGCAGTGACTTGCAAGAGCAGTTTTTTGCCAGTGTCATGTGTCAGATTGCATCACTGAGGCCAGACCTTCCAGTGTCAGGCGATGGCAGGACGCTGAGCGATTGCAGAGTCAAGGTTGTCGCCTGAGGGTGCAGTGTTACGGTGTTGCGGCATGACAAATTCGCCGTGGCAGTGTCATGGCCAATGGCTTGAGAGTGGTATTTGAGAGTCATGCGGCAAGAACCATACGCTGCCTAAGTAGCAGAGTCAGGAGGGGCAGTGGTCATTGTCATCCATTGCCCAGGGACAGTCAGCGGTAACAGTGGAGTGCAGCAGTGTCACAGCCAGCATGCTTGCGCAAGTGACTGTGGAGTGTCATGGCTGCTGAGTGTCAGATGCATGACGTCTGAGGCCAGACCCCTCCACAGCCAGAGTCACAGGCAGACTGGAGAGCAAGCCGCTGAGAGTCAGCGGCTTGCCCTCCAATCTTCTTGATGGCAGGGCGCTGAGTGCTTCCCACCAGAGTCACTGCAAGTTAAGATGGCCGATGATTGCACATGGCTTGAGTGTCATTGGTTGGCATGGACAGATTGGCTTTGGGCCCAGGGCAGAGTCATTTGACATTGCCATTGAACACGTACACACTCGTTATATACCAAAGCTACAGCAGTGTCATCTTTATCCCTGACCTCCTTGATCATCGTAGCCTCACCAGTGTCACAGCCATGGTGAATCGCCTCCGTGGACGTGGCAGCAAGGGTGAGAAGGGGGAAAGGACTGTTGTGATTGAGGGATCATGGAAATTTAGTTTTTAGTGTCAGTGCTCGGAATGCAGCAGTCACAAGTTGCATTCCCCGCAGGACTGAGAGCACATCCTCCCAACTGCGAGGGTCAATGCACCGATGTGCACAAAATATGCTGGGCCGACTGGAATTGGAGAACGAGCGTCAGCAGGACATCTGAAATAAGAATTGTAAATTCTAATTCATTAATACTAAGAATGAGACTATATCAGTGCCATGATACAATATTATGTCGTCAAGTTTTATTATAATATTTAATTATTTGTTTCTCATTCCTGAACAGGAACAGCTGGCCCGAGCCCAAGCGGAGCTAGAGTCACGAGAACGTCGATGGCGTCAGGAAAAATCTGAGATGGAAGAACACCACAGCAGAGTCATTCAGGACAACTTGTTTCAACTGCATAAGACTCAGGGTTTTAGAAATTAGACTACTAACTTACTTTACTATCTTATAACTGACCATTGATCAAATACAGATTTAATATTGTTAAACCTTCTCCATGTGTTCTTTGCTTGCCCGAAGGATCTCAAGAATGACCACGCAAAGAAATTCGCCCTGCAGGAGGTAGAGTCATTGGCACAACAGGACAAGAGGGAGGAAGTCCACACAAAGAGGGTCAAGCGCTTGGAGGACAGCCTCGAGGCGGAGCAGTCAGAGCATAAGAAGTGCAAGCTCTTTCTGGAGGACCGGTGTGTCATGAGCAATTGTTAATTATTATAATAATGAATTCAAATATATTAATTACTACGCTGAAAATAACATGGATTCTGAAACTGCTCGCCCCGAAGGAGTGTCAAGGCGCACTGAAAAAGCAGAAGGAAGATCGCGACTTTGAGCAGGGTCAGCGCATAAAATTGCGAGAGCAGTTGGAGGAGAGTCAGAAGCAATGCAACCGCTACAAAGCAGAGCGTGACAAGCTCAAAGGGTCAGCGGGCAAAGCGAACGTTGTGCCCACCAAAGCCCAGACACCTTCTGTCGCAAAGACAGTGTCAGGCGACCCAAAACCTCCTGTGCAAACGGCAAACCCAGAGTCAGCCAAGAAGTAGCTGCCAGTCCTTGCTTCAGTGTCATTAATTTTTAATAACTAATTAATTTATTGAGCTTAGCAATTTTATCTAGGCACCACATGGTCGGATGACTCAGGGTCATGCCATCGCACTCCGTTAGCTATAGAAGCCGGAGTGTCAGTGTAGACTTTTTGACGAATCGCAGCTCTAGTGCCTTTCGAGCCGACTGTGGGCACTGTCAAAAAAAGTGTTTCGGTGAGTCCCTGCGAGTGCATGTTTGCTTCTATTAGTGTCATTGATTGCCTTTGCACTGAGGCACATCGACAATGGCCGCAGCGGAGAGGCCAGGAGGTCATGAGAGTCATGTTGCAGCAGGGGTCAGTGCAGTGAAGCTGCTTGCAGAGTAGTGTGATTCATTGTCATCTTATCGCCCCAACGTGTGCCAGGCTTCCACATTCCAGTGTCATCCTGCCAGATGCAGCAGGTGCCAGCCCCTTTCTGCTTTGCTCAGTGTCAGACTGTCAGACTTGCGGAGTCATGCCATGTGTTGCATTGAATTGCTATCCTCTGCAAGATCGTGGGCTCGCTGTGTCAACATGAGCATGTGAAGTTGTCAGCGACCAGAACATCAGAAACAGATATTTTGCAGCATTGCAGTTAGAGTTAAGTGATTTTCGACTACTCTGTCTCAGTCATTTAGTGTCAGGAGATTGTTGGCACAGAGCAAGCTAACGCCTTTTTTGGTTCATGGCCGACTGGCGACCTCAGGGTCAGTCTCGCGCCTTCACCCTGCTGCCTCCGAACCACCAAGTGTCAGCTGAGGGTTGTGACCGTGGTGCGGTGCAGGTGTGTTTGAGACATGGCAATGCACAGTTTGAGTGTCACTTGTGCTGTTAGTTTTGTCAACTGACACTGCTTGTCAGGTCTTCTTCCTCCTGCACTTCATTTCCCCAGAGTCAGGGGCAGACGTGGCTCGCCATTTGTGCGAGCAGGAGAAGTCAAACAAGTCCGGGTGGTGTATCAAGACAGTTCAAACGAACTTGCGAGAGTCACTTGTTTGCAGTTGGTTTTAATGTGTGCCGCTCAGAGTCAACTGCCACGGTTTGCCAGTGTCAGATCGCAACTAAGGTTAAACCGCCAATATGGCTTCCCCGACATCTAAGAGTCACGGTCAGGCCAATATGGATTCCCGGACATCTCAGGGTCAGGAAGGTTACGAGGACGACATGGCTTCCCAGGCACGAGGGTCACTCACATTATAGTGTGTTTGAATTAATACACAGTGTCATGCATTTGCACAGTGTCTTGCATTTGCAGCCCCCTGCCAGTGGTCAATGGGGCAGACGGTCAGCTCCTTGGAGATCCAGGGGGACAGTGTCAGCTCGGTGAGACCTCCAGACGCAGCGTCAGGGACCCAGCACCGGACCTACCAGGCCTCCCAGACCCAGAGTCATGCGTCAGCGACCCAGCAGCACTACCCGCCCCAGAGTCATCATGAGACGATCCAAGACATGACTCAGAGTAGTCACTGGGGATATGTCAGCCAAAGGGAGGTTCCGGTTCCCGACTCCATGGCCAACAGTGCTCAGTGGATCAGCGTCACTGAGGAGCCGGAGTCTGCACCGGGTTTGTGGGATGCACCGCCGCAGAGTCAGACTGAAGCACCCCCGGGTTTGTGGGAAGCACCGCAGCAGAGTCAGACTGAACAGCAGCCCCAGAGTCCACAGCAGCCCGAGAGTCCACCCGAGGGTCAACAGCAGGCTGAGACCGTTGACTTGACCTATGAGGACCAGGGTCACGGTCAAGCTGCCACCAGTGACCAACCCTCCGAGGAGCAGAGTCGGGAGACTGAAGCACCTGCCGACCAGAGTCAAGCCCCCACCGATCCAGCACAGGACGAGCCAACGGAGGAGCCGCAGGACGAGCCGTCTGAGAGTCAGGTACCGCAGGGCGACTGGGGTGCGGACCGATGGCCGCCAAGCCAGCAGCAGCGTCAGGATCAGAGCAGCCTGCCACAGCAGCAAGACCAGCAACAGCCACAGCCGCAGCAGGCACAGGGTCAACAGCGGCAAGACCAGCCACAGCCGCAGCAGCCGCAGCAGCCCCAGGGTCAAGCTGATGCCAATACCAACTACTATGACCCCAACGCCAACAACTACTACTGGAACCAGGGTCAGGGTCAGCAAGACCAGATTTGGAATCACGGCCAACAGGGTCGGGGTCGCAACCGATCAGGCTCCAACAGGCGAAATCGAGCCCAGGGTCAGGAGCAATGGCAGAATTGGGGTCAGGGTCAAGGCAATGGTTGGGGCTGGCATCAGCAGCAGCAGAGTCAGAACAACTCACAGCAGCAGACGCAGCAGGGTCAGGACGACTGGAGCAGGCGCTCCCCGAGGAATCAGCAATGGAACCGCTGGTGGGAAGCGTCATCCTTTCCCAGGAACGACCCGCAACACCTGGGACACGAGTGGGAAGACAGTGTCAATACTGACTTCAACTACCCCAGCCGTCAGCGTCAGCCAGCTACCCCGTCCCAGGCCGCTGCAGCAGCGTCATCGACCCAGGCCGATCCGAACCAAGCCGGAAAGGGTCAGCGACCAAAAGGGGCTGGCCGTGGTCTGGGCCCAAGAGACGTGGACTACCCACGTCTCCCACGGCCGAACCCAGTGTCAAGACGCACTGAAACCGACTTCCGCAGTGTCATGTGGCCTAGCTGCATATTTTCCTGTCATGTGGATTCCAGAGTCATTGCCTTTCTGTCTGATTCTTGGCTCAGGGACGAGATGATGGATGACATCGCCTTCTCCGAGGAGACCAAAAACAGCGTCAGGGATCTTCTGGCGTTTGGCCGCAAGGGTCATGTACGTGCAGGTCTGATTATGCTGCTTGGTTTGCAAAAACATCATGCCAATCTCGAGTGTTAGTCAGTGTCATGCTTACATACAGTGGCAGATCCAGTGAGAGTGTCATTTGCACCGGCTTGCAGCCAAGGACACAAGCGTTACAGGCCAAATGGCAAAAGCCATATGGCCGGTACGACAGCTGGGCAAGGTTCAGAGCCATACAAGACCTAGAAATGCTGCAGGAAGACGCAGCGTCAACGCAGTAGTGTCAGCCAGCCAGCCATAAATAATAAAACTCCTATTCTGATTCTACTGATGTTTAATCAGTGTCAGAGTCATACTTCTTGAACTTGGTGAGTTGCAGAGTCACCTGGCTGACACTGGCACACGGAATCCTCTGGTGACAAGCGAGCACTCCTAGTGTCAACCATTGTACATTGGACACTTTTACACTTTTTTGGCATGTGCCACAGTGTGTCGGAGTCTCGTGACCAGAGCCGAGAGTCATGAAAATCGAGTGCGTGTGCTGTCGGACTTCTCAGAGTCAAGATTTACCACATGGATTCAGATTCGATGTGTGTCTTTGCGCAGGTGCTTGGCCCGGCCAACGGCAGAGGCAGGAACGTCTGCAGCAGGGTCACCTTGCAAGTGCTTGAGCACAGAGAGAGAGAGAGAGAGAGAGAGAGAGAGAGTGTGTGTGTGTGTGCAGTTTGGCCCCCAGGTAGGTGTCTGGCACATTCGGCTATGAGGATCTCTTGGCCGAATGTGCCAGACACCCACTCGTCCGAGCCATTTGGCAGACGTCCGTTGGAAGCCCAGGAACAGCTGAGGGAATGGAGTGTTGCCTTGCAGCTGCTAGAGTGAATTAGAGGTATACTTGGCCTGTATAAGAGAGTCAGAGAGACGTGAGGGTGTAGTCACCACTCCATGCATGGCCGAGGCTGACAGTGTCAACATCATCCTGCCACAACTTCTCCAACAAAGGCAAAGCTTATGGGACTCATAAGCCTTGCCTTTGTTCGAGAAGATGTGGAGCAAGACCTGAGGCGGGGCCTGCGAGTGTTGTCCTGTGCCAGTGGTCATGTCATTCAGCACTTTCAGTGTCATTTTGCTCAGTCAATCAATGAAGGCCGTTAGCAGAGTCAGCAAAACCTGCTCGCAGAACGACGACAACACAGGAAGTTGCTCAGAACAACCACATCGGGTCAACTGTTAAATCTCATTGTATTGCTACTGTGTTCATAGTGCAATGACAGCCAGACAATCAAAGTTAAGTTCAATGACTAGTCACCAGTCAGTACCTTAGTCGTCGTATTACAGTAGTGTCAGTTTCGAGAAGTTCAGATAATAAGAAATCATTGCTTTACAGAGCCAGAGTCATGGCTGGGTTTGCCTGCCGTTTGTGCGGTGCCAGAACGTTTCGGCGCAAGCCGAATAACTACTGTGAAGGCTGCCGCAGTAGTCATCGCGGGCGACACAAGAAGAAGCCATGCCGTAGACTGCGTCTCAAAGTGTCAGTTGACCAGGAGGGTCATGCCAAGCCTGAGGGCAGTGTCAAATATCAATGGTCTGGTCCGTCTGCTACAGCAATGACAGAGTCAGCAAAGACACCTTGTGGGAGAACCACATCCCGGATGCAGAGTGAACCTCGATGTGGGACAGCGTCAGAGCCTTTGCCAGCACACTCTTCTGAAAGTCAGTGTCATGATGGCGCCTCCTCTGCAGTGTCAGAACACCCAGTAGCGACGACTGGGATTTACCAGACAATGCGGTTGAGGCTCGAGAGTCAGATTGCTGAGCTGAAAAGCTTATTCGGTGATGCTGTTGCCTATAGTGTCATCGCTTCAGCAATGTCAATCGTGGAACGATTTGAGCGTCATGGACAGCAGCTGCCAGGATGTGTCAGAAGCCTCGTCTCATTCTCGTTTGCCTGTTCCAGTGTCAAAGACGAAGACGAGTGCCGCAAGAAATATTTGGCAGTGTCAGTCGAAAAAAAGCTCACGACCGTGAAGAACATGAGAGCAGGTGAGTGTCACTGGGCTATGGGGTGCCCTTTTAGTAGACAAGATGGACTGCCAGAGTAAGCGTCAAAACAGTCAGTGCTCTGAATGCTGCCATCGTCACGACAGTCATATCAATTTAAGATCAGCCAGCATTTCATTGCCAAACATGACCCACTGCTGTGACAGGCCTGTGGTGATCTGCCTGTGGATGAGTGATGAGTCAGCCAGAGCCCCGTCTGACTGCACTAAATTAAATAAGATATATAATAATTCAGGAGCCGTTGCTGGTTTCAGGAAATTCAGAGTCTTATCTTGCCCCATTTGGCTGGGTGCCTGCAAGCTTTTGCCAGGTAGCGAGCTGGAGCACCTGGTGTGGATAGCCCTGTGCTGAGTTTTCCCTGTGTAAAACCGAATTGAGAGCCACAGTCCTTTCCTGTTCGCGGCATGTCCCATTCGCCGCTAGTAGTTAATCTTCCAATAATTCCACTAAGTAGCACTTTGTGCGGCAAGTCCCATTCGCTGCCAGAGCTCACAACTACTAGTTGTCTTTGTTGTCTTCAGCCTCAAGCCTTAGATTCCAGCAGCAATAACAAATAGAGTCAAACTCAGTGGCATATGTTGGCTTACTTGAGCCCCATGGCAGCATGCATGTACCAATCGAAGCCTAGCAGGGCATCTATCGCAGGCAAGTGGCAGGTCATGTTCATGTCCCATCCCCTCGGTTCCTCAGATCTTCGAAACAGTCAGTATAAGTATTACCCATGGTCAAGTGTCAGATCACTGTGTTGTTTTTTGCAAAAACCCAACTCGCACCCAAGTCGCACACTAATATTTTAGTCACAGGTGGTCAGCCTGACCGCACAGTGCCACTTGCTCAGTCTGTGTGTGGGTGTGCACTGCGAGCGTTGGTGTGCTGCCGCTTGTTTCTATCTACACCCAGTGTCATTGGGCCAGGAGATTTTCGACAGCTGAGGGGTTTCGGGTCTTTGAGACTTGACAAGTAGGATTTCAGTGTCAAGCAATTCTGATTCAAATTGTCATTCTTGAGTCCCTTAATAATAATAGCATGGAGCAGCCAACTGCCTCAGGTGTTGAAGCCCTTTCGCCGGCGGATGCCCAGCGGGTCAGCAGGCCTTCTTGGCACGGTTGCACTGTTGTGATTTATAGTCCTCTGCCAGGTTTGCTCCAATTGAATACAAGCGGGGAAGCAGAGACGCCTTAGCAATTTGCTGCTGCGGAGATGTCATAATGAGTAAGTCCTGTCTCGCGATCCAAAATTCTGCCTTGAACACATTAATGGGAGGCACTTGGCCAAAATACGACAATGAGCCGTCCGCAACAGTAGGTAATTTTGGATCCGTTGAAGTTATTTGGATTCTCAGTGCTTCAGGTCAGTCAAAGTCAACATTCAAAGGATTCTTCAGATAGCACACGGTGTGGGTTGGAAACAGTGTGTCTCCAAGAAGTGTCAGCAACTGAGCATTTCAGAACAAACAGCAGAGTCAGAGTCATCGCTGCCATGCTGAGACGTGCGCATTGTGCACCCTCCAAACTGCAGAAGTGTTACGACAACAAGGTGTTCCCTTCGTCTGGCAAAGTGTCAACTTCCATGGTCAGAACTCGTTCTGCTGCAGCTGCAGAGTCAGCACTTCAAGTTTCCTGCTCGGACAGACCCAAGAGTCAGAAGCTGGCATCTGCACATGGCACCAAGAGAAAGATGACAGCTTTCAACAACACCAGTGTCAGCGTCCAGACAGAAAGCAATGGCAAGTGTCATGACGAGTTCGATCAGTCCTGTCCAAGATGTTGGTTCCAGAGATTCAGAGTCAAATGGTGTCAGAGTCACGGCTCTTTTCTGCAGACACGTGCTGGCAAGAGGGTCAGAGTCACATGGCTCCAAGAAAGACCCAAGAAAATGGGAGGGCCATGGGGTCTCGGATGTGCTGCCTGCGCAGCCCTTCGAGCCCGCTCTCTCAGTGTCAAGGTCACAGGCAGCAGGAAGAGTCATCGCTGGGATTCCAAATGGGCCAGATATGAGATCCGAGCACTGAGTCAGATGCAAGCGTCAGCGTTGTACCAGCACTCGCAGTGTCAGATGCACCGACGAGCAGTGCATATGATGCAGTGTCCGGATGAGCCTCTCAGTTGCAGCGTCATGATGCCTCGAGAGGACGAGGATCGACTGAAGGGTCATGTTCCTGAGTTGGCAGACTGGCTTCGTGCGTGGAGGATGGTGCAGAGCCCAGTGTCATTCTTGAAAGCAGAGTGTCAGTCCCGGACCGAGTCGTTCATCGGACTTCGCCAGGGTCAGTGCTCGCGAAAAATGTACAAGCAGATGGTTCAGATCATGACAGAAGTCACTCGCAGGCGAAAGCGAAGTGTCATTCGGTCAGCAAAGTTTATTTCAGTGTCGTTGGATGACAAGGCCCCCTTCAGGGTCATTCGCTTCAGAGCAGTTGCTGGCGAGAGGAAGTCCTCTGAAGACGAATCCGAAGAGTCACACTGCCCTGTCTTCACCGGCGTCCTTGCAGTTCTCACACACCATGGAAAAGCGTCAGAGACGGATTTGCAAGATCTGGAAGAAGACTACAGTGTGAAGGTTTCTGACAGTGTCAAGGTTGGCATTGAGAAGCTTTCCGTGGTGCTTGATGAAGAGTCAGTCGACCTTGACTTGGTGACACACTTCCTCTCGAGTGTCAGATCCTGCTCGACAGACGGAGCGAAATGTATGAAGAAAAGCATGAGTGTCATGCGAGCAACTTGCCTGCCGAACCTCCAGATCAGCGTCATAGACCGGGCACATCAGTTCAGACGTGCTGGCTTGCCACTGACAATGGAGAGTCAGTTTGCAGAGTTTTGGCAGCACTTCTGCAGAGTCATTCCGAGTTTGCAAAACTCGGAACAGTGGAAGCTCAAGTTCCGAGCGATCCAGGCTGAGTGTCAGCCTAACTCTTCGCACAGTGAGAGTGTCAAGCGTGCAATCAGCACCCTGAGCTTTGCCAAACAGCGTTTCGACAGCTGTGCTAAGCCACAGAGTCAATATGTTCGGCTCCTGGAGCCGATTGCTCTGCTTCTCGCCTACCAAGCGTCAGATGTCAGGCTTACACCAAATATGCGATGGAGTTGTCAGCAACTCCTTGAGCAAATGACAGCGAAGCACGTCTTGACAGCAGGAGTGTCTGCCGACTTCCACTGTGAACTCCTCAGGGTCATTCGTTTCTGTGACGTTGCCGACCACGACATCAGCAAGTGTCAAGCGGAGAAAGACGACTTTGTCCACAGGGTCACAAAGCTTTTCATAGAAGGCCACGTGCTCGCAGATCTTCCAGCTTCAGCAACAGGGTCAGATGAAACCACATGGTCTTTGTTGGCTGTGCAGAATGCCATGAAAGCGTCAGCTGTAAGCTATTCTGGAAAGCTGCACCATTTGTGGGGACCTTTGTCCAAGAAACAGTGTCAAGATGTCATGCAGTCGGTTTCCGCTGCTGCTGATGCCTGCATTGCCAGAGTCAATGCCGACCACCACACTGGTGACCTGCACATGGTGTTTACAGTCTTCGACTTAGTGTCATGGGACAAAGCCAAGCGAGCTTTGGATCGTGGAGAGTCAGATACGTGGCAGCAACTTCTGCAGATGGCTCGCATTCGCTTGAAAAAGCTGTACCTTGGATCGGCTTAGTCCGTTTTTTGTGTCATCCAAAACTTTGATTATTAAAGCTTACAGTCATGAGTTATTCTTGATGCGCTGGATTCCAGATTCAGGTCAAGAGCTGTCAATGTCAGCAGTTCAGATGCTTTTCAGCAGTTCGAAGGAGTCATGTCAGAGTTGGTGTCAGATCCTAGCACAGTGTCAAAAGCAGCGAAACAGCACGACAACAGACCTGCCTGGGCCAGGGTCCTTGGGATTGGCACTGCACTGCAAGGCAGTCGTCATTTGACATTGTCAGATGCACTCCCTCAGATAGTGTCATTTTACCTGTCCATCTTGGACGGGGAATGTTGTGTGGAGAGAGATTTGAGTCTGCTGCGCAATTTCCTGCAAGTGTCAAAGGGTCCACTTGACTTGGATGGCATTACTGTGTCAGACCTGCTTGAACTTCGATTGGATGGGCCCAAGGAAGAGTCAGAGGTGGCCACCCCCATTCATGTCCCTGGGTACAGTGTGAACGAAGCCGATGTGTCAGAGTCAAAGACCTTGTCGTTCACACAGTTTACACGCGATTGTGCTGACCTGTGGCTTCAGCGTCATGGCAGGCGCTTTCGAAGCTACAAGCAGAGAGCTGACAAGGGCACTGTCAGAGTCAAGAAGAAAGGGACCTTCGCTGCACTGCAGCAGAGTCAGAGAGCAGGAATCCGAACTTTAGTGTCGGGCAAGGCCCCTGAACAAACATTTTTCGGGTTCAGTGTCAAGGAAGTGCACCGGAAGGAGTGTCACAAGATGGAAAAAAACCCAAGTGGAACAAGGCATTGCAGGACTTCCACAGAGTCACTGTCCTCCGAGAGCAGAACAGCCAGGTGGAGCGTCAGAGAAATATGCTCAGAATCAAGCCAAGTCTTCCACCGCTACGGAGAGGCAGTGTCATGAAGCAATATTCTGGACAGTGTCATGTTACAGTGCCACAGTTTGGAGACAACGATTTGGTTCTGGACTTGACCAAAGACGGTGTCAGTGACATTCCCTCCATCGTCACATACAAGCGTCCTCGAGAATTGGCCAAGGTCGACTTTGCAGAGGTCAGGAAGGCAAATCTTCTTGTGGTCGATGACAGTGTCAAAATGGAACAGCTCCGTTCATCGAATCTCGATTGTGAGGCTTAATGACCAGTATCGGATTTGTTTGTTGAGATGGGTTATTTAATTAATAATAATTGCTACAGTTTACAGAGTGTCAGAGAATACTAAGTTTAATTTAATGTGTGTCACTTTAATATTATTCAATACACAGTCAATATTTAAGTGTGTTGGCCCGGGCTTGATCATTTTCCCAAAACGATTGATTCATGTAGTCAGGTCTGAGACTAAGACCAACACTTGATAAGTGCAACAACCTTCCAAAATACCTCAAGGCTTGGCAGTGTCATGGCCTATCTGACTCTGGTGGCATATGGTGGTGGCTTGATCGGGAAGAAAGACTGGCAGAGTCAGTCCAGGATGGAAAGTATCAGACACTACAAGCCCGCAGCATTCACTGGAGAGTCAATAATATTTTGTCTAACCCCAGTGTTTCAGCACAACTACCCGAGTGTCAGCAGAGTCATGAAACACATTTGCCAAAATCGTGAATCTGTTTGGACACTCAGTTGTCAGGCTTCAGCAGCCCGCTTTGAGATAAGTGACTTAGAGTCACTACACACTGCAATGGCAGCAGTCAGGCGTTTGTGCCCAAGGCGACAGGTGCCTGGAAAGAAAGGCAATGCTTGGCACTTTGGAGTGTCAGCTCCAGTAGCCAAGAAGCCAAAAACAAGGGTCAAGAAGGGTTAGTGTCAGTGTCAATCCTACCTAGAAGAGACGAATAGTACGAGCCTTCTCTACTAGGGTTTGTTAGACACTAACCGTTCTGAGTTTCCTTCACTCAGTTGTCAGACCCACAGCTGTGGTCGTATCGAGAGCAATGGGGAGCATGGGGGAAAATGGAGTGTCAACAGTCATTATTGGCGTTTGCTGTCTGGAGAGTTCAGATTGCATGTCCTTCCGGAGAGTCAGCACAGTTCAAAGATGCAGATGTCTTGCCAGGTCGGGCCCCAGCAGCTTGTGCAGGCAGGGTGTTGTGCAGCAGTGTCATTAGTCCAGTGAAATTTTGTTGCAGAGATGCCTCTTCAAATTGCTTCGTCACCTCATTTTAATTAGTTAGATTGGAATTGTATAAAAAGCAACTCAACATTTCTGTATTATTCTATACTAATAAGTCGTCAATCTTGTGACTTCGCAGTCAGGAAAGCCTTCCCAGGGGCCAAGCATCCATCACATGAAGACTAATAGGGTTTGTTATACACTAATATCTTTCTGAGTTTCCTTGAGTTGTCAGACCCACAGCTGTGGTCGTTTCGAGAGCAATGGGGACCTTGGGGGAAAATGGAGTGTCAGGCCCCAGCAGCTTGTGCATGCCGGGTTTGCACAGTTGTGCCCGCTTCAGGTAACGCCCATCCAGAGTCACATCGTCGAGAGAACCAAGGCCCGCTGCACATCAGAGGGCAGACTTCGCTGTAAAAGGTATTGGCATATGCATACTGGGTATGCCAATACCTCGATCGTTGGCGCCAACGGCCGAGGTATTGGCATACCCAGTATGCATATGCCAATAGCGTCAACACTTTTCTGAGCTCTTTGAGGTATTGGCTCATGCGTTCTGCACATGTCAATAGGTCGGCCGTTGGCGCCAACGATCGAGGTATTGGCATACCCCAGAACGTAAAGAGTCGCAGATCTTCTTGCCATCTAGGATCATTCGAGCCACTAGCACAGAGTCAGTGTCATCCGCCATGGTCAACCCTGCCCCGAAAGTGGTGCAGCCAAGACGGGCCCCGAAAAAGCCTGACACAGGGTCAGTGCCAGAGCAGAAAGAGCCTTCAGGGTCAGTGCTGCAACTGAAAGAGCCTTCAGGGTCAGTGCCACAACAGAAAGAGCCTTTGGTGCAGCCTTCCGAATCGCCCAAGAGTCAGCTGCCTCCAAGGCCTCAGGCGACTCCCCAGCAGGGGTCACAGAAGCCAGCTTCACCTCCAGCGTCACCGACAGTGAAAATGGCTGAGCAAGAGCCAGAAGTGTCACCTCCAGCTGACGATTTGGTTATTCCTGTGGAAAAGTTGAAGGCAAAGGAGAGCACACCAGTGTCAACTCGCATGCGCATGCCTGCACTTCCGGACGAGGAAGAGTCAAAGACGACTGGAGCGTACATTTTCATGAAGAGTGTCATTCGCTTTGTGCTTGGCTCTGAAATTAGCAACAGATTTAGTTTGCCAGTGTTTCTTAGGGGATTTTATACGCAGACGTCTGACAAATCTAGACAGTGTCAGTTTTATGTTGTAGTTTGATTTGACAATTGATGTCAGTGTCAGTGTCAGGTGCACCAACCACTTCCAGAGCGACTCCAGAGTCATGGCCAGAAGCTGCATGACATCCCGCCCTTGGAGATCA